>VXBP01004727.1:0-14481 GCA_013400115.1 Rhinopomastus cyanomelas
GGAGTTCTGCGTCCGGTTCTGGAGCCCTTATTACAAGAACTATGCGGAGTGCTGGAGCAAGTGCAGAGGAGGACCATGAGGATGATCAGATCTTCACTGTGAGAGTGGCAAGAGCCTGGAATGGGTTGCCCAGGAAGGTGGTGGAGGCCCCATCCTTGGAGGTGTTTAAGGCCGTGCTGGATGAGGCTGTGGCCAGCCTGATCTAGGCCGGGGGGTCCCTGCCCATGGCAGGGGAGTTGGAACTGGATGATCCTGTGGTCCCTTCTAACCCAGACTGACTGTGTGACTTGGTCTGGGTGATCCTGCTGTGGCAGTGGGATTGGACTAGATGATCTTTCGAGGTCCCTTCCAATCCCTAATGATTCTATGATTCCAAAGCCAATTATACAAATACAATTTTTTGCAATAAGAGGTGGTATAATTAATGTTAGTAACTCAGAGACCAGATTTCATTAAAATTACCAAAAGGCTAGAATATAAAAGTACACTTAGTCTTCTTTATAAATCATCCTATGATGTTAAAATCTCCCATGTAACCAAGATATTTTAGGAAAGTAGGCACAAATACATTTGTCTAAGCAGCAAAATCTTACGTTTCCCAAAGTCATATTAATCCTCACAAATTCTAAAGACATTTTTAGACACATAGGAAAAACATGTGCATAATTCCAGGTTCCTTCTGTGACTGAAAGAAGCCTACAAAACTCCGCTCTGCATAAAAGGAAGTTCAGCAATTTCACATGCCTATTGCTTCTTAATAGCAAGGTCTTAAAAGCAAGTAGATTGAATCAGGTCAAAATGAACCATCCACAAGACCAAGCAACATTAATAACTAATAATTACAATAATTATTAAGCAAAATTACTCTTCCTTTTTCGTACTGAAAATTCCTATCAAGATTCACACTATGAGGCTCGTTTTACTACAGTGAGCTGAGGACAGTGACCAACACGAAGGAATAAATACAGGCTAAGAAACTTAGCCATTAACTGTTAAAACAAGTAAGTTCAGGTCCTGAACATAATCTATAGATGTGCTTGATTGTGCATTATTATGAAAGCAGTCAGTGTGGTCCAGATAAATACACATTTAGCTGAGTCACTGGCTTCTAACAGAGGCCAAAACCAAATATACTTAGAATAAAATAGAGAGGCATGAAGCACTACATTCTCACAGTTTGGAGACTGGAACCACAGGTAGGTCTTGTGTAATTAGTGACGAACAGTTAATAATCTTCTCCTCAAATTCTGCATTCTTTTAGAACTACATTAACCTTCAGCATCCACAGCACCACAGAGCAAGCAGCAGCACAACCGGTTTGTTGTTTCTTGGCCTTTTTTTTTTTAAAAACAAAGATCTATTCTTTGTTCTAAACTGGCCACTTGCCAGCTTTACTTCATGCCTGTTCATTGGCGTATGTCTATACTGAGTTAGTAAAAAAATAAAGGACTTAATCAGTTGCTGAAAATTCTGAAGACATATTTAATCTACCTGTTTAATATTTCAAAGCACACTTACTTTTTACGCCGCCGTCCATACAACTCACGTCTTAACTCTCGAGAAATGGGCTTCAAATGCATAAAGTTGCAGAAACCTCCTCGTGTACACTCTCTGAAACAGAATTCAAGAAAGACTGTTAGAAGTCTGAGCTCCAGTTTGCCCTAGCACACCTCTAGCCATCTGGAAGTTCATCACCTCTAACAGAAAAACCAGTAAATCATAATTTACTGACACCAATTTAGTCCGTGATCAAAATCCTAAAAAAGCTTTTGTGATCCTCCATAATAAGTGTTTTTCTTCCTACACTGCCACACCCAACCCACCTGTGTTAGCATTTCAAAGATACTATCACAGGCAGAGGAAGTCACTTTTACCCCATTTCATATTGACGACAACAGGCCTCTCTGAAGTCAGTCACAGGTGAAAGCTCAGCATGAATGGGCTGTCCATTAAACCAGCGATTGTTCAGGTCAATCACAGCCTTTTCTGCATCTTCTTCACGGCGAAACTAAAACCAAAATTAACATGTTCTTATGTTACAGAGAAGCAATGGAAGTAGATCAAAGATCAGCTGTGCAGCCGTAGTAATCAAACTAGAAGCTACTTCACAGCTTCTGGAACAGTTCATCAAATCAAGAGCCTTTCATTAATCAAGACTCAGAGCTAATTAAAAAAGGTTTTTTCTCTTAATTGTTTCATTTTGTTTCAATTTTTAGCCTTGAAAACAATTCTCATTTAAGGCTACACACAGTAAAAATATTCAAGCAAAAAGTCTCCTGCCTGCCTAACACTGTGCACACACAGTTTCTGGAGAGGACAACTTTGTACTCATTCAAGAGATAGCACACACTAAGCGTTAAAACCAAGTGCTCCAGTTTGTACCTTTAACCACCCAACTACTGACAACACAAGTTGGTAGTAATGTCTTTTGTTTAACTTCAATGTTAGAAAATAAATGCACCCATTAAAAATAAAGACACTTGCTGCAAATTAAGCTCTGCTTATAATGAAGCACTTAAAAGGCAGTGTGATGAGAAGACTAATGCTGAATTAACCCCAGAAAAAGAATCAGTCCAGCAGTGGTGACCATTTGTAACAACGTAAAAAACATGATTATGCAACAAACAGAAGTGACATTTCTTTACCCTACCTTTACATATACATTTCCAACTAGATGATCTCCAAGGTTATCACAAACGTTCATCTCTTCAACTTCACCATATTTTTCCTCCATTTCTGTGAAGACCTCCTAAGCACAAAACAACCAATTACAAGTCACTGTAATTACAAGACATTAATTACACATACAGAAGTACTACATTTAACTGCTAAAAACAAAAGCAGGTCTTCCTTTGAAAACATTAAAGTTTTTTTACATTTCCTATTTTAAAATAGTACTTGCTTAGCCTGTTCTGTGTCCATGAGTAAGTACAGCACTGACAGGGCAAGATAAAACGCTAGGAAAAGTATCATGCGTACAGTATTTACAGAATACGTAAGATGCAATGAAAACACAAAACACTACAGTTTTACTGAATTTGTTTCTACACTAATATTTTACTCCTAGAGGAAAGAAGAGGATTATGGAATCAAAACGCTGCATTTCTTAAATTGTTTTTTAAACAAAAGTCTATTACAAACAGGAAAGTTAAAAGTCAGACTTAAAGCTAGTGCTAAGTACTTCCTAGCATAGAGTTAAGTTTTACACAAACATCTGAAGAAGTGCTTTCGCCTGAATCCATCAAGTTGTGGTACACACTGAACCCATTTAACTCATTTGTTCCAACAGATCCATAAGAACTTTAACAATGCTTTTTAACATACCTCAAAGAACTCATCATAATGTTCCTGCATCTCAACATCGCTCACAGCACCTGTAAAAATCAAGAGTCATATTGATTAGAGCCTACACATAAGACAAAAGATATTTTTATTATATTACATAACAATCTAGAGGTCATCTGGAGCATAAAAAACACCATATAGTATGGCGCTAACTAATAGGAACGTTAAAAGTAGGTATGTGTGAAAGTTTGAAGTTCCCAAATGTCAAAACATTACACTGACATGATCAAATCAAAACCAGTTTTAATCAGAGCCAAACTTGTATGCCACAAATTTAAAGGGGAATTACTCTAAAATACCACTTAAGTCTAAAGTATAGTCCCACCCTCCATCTACCAACAATTTTACCTGAACAGAAGGCAAGTGCTTTGATTCATTTGTACATTTTAAATTATGCCTACAATTCAGTGTTCTTCCTAAAGACAGAATTTAATTTTAACATGTCTTCCTCTCCAGCATGTTAGACTTCGACAGTTCACAATGTGAATGTAGCCCAGAATTATTTTTAAACTGGCTCAGCAACTATTGAAATTACATACTTTTCCCAGTGCCCTTAGAGAGGAGCATCATAATACTTTGCAACATAAGAGCATGTTTTAATTTAATTTTGAATGTAGTTTCTTTTCACGGTCCTGCAGAACACCTTTTAGTGCAAGACAAGCCAGCTACATACTCAGAGTAGAGTATTTTCACACTCCCAGCTGGGATTTAAAAAATGAGTGCTGCTTGCCTGCTGCTGTAAAAAACAATGTTAAGTTGGGCTGATTTTTCAAAGCTTTAAGAATATAAAAGGGAATTCAATTTATCTGTTCCAGACAACAGTATTTAAACTACATTAAGCTGTACACGTTAAACCTACTGTATTAGCACTTCAGCAGTTGAGTGGTTGGTTTATTAAGGTAAAGTGGAGCATTTTTAAAATGAACCCCGCATTTTATGCTAGAAAAATATTAAAGCATTTAAATAACAAATAGAACTGTCTTAGTTTACAGAACATGAAAGACAAGAAAGAGCCAACAAAGCTGAGTTTATTTGCTTTTCAGGCTGCCATTAAAAAAAAAATTGGTTTTTTGGGCTCAGTAATTTTACTAGTATTACCATTTGGATAAACTTTATAGTCTTCCTTCAGAGGCTCTATTATTAACTACCCACACTCTCTGAAACTGTAATTACTTCTACCCAGCTCACCTCCTGAAGAAGGCGATGGAGCATTCATTATATAGTCCAGTCTAACAATGTTTCTGCATTTGAAATGTGTTTCCTTTCAAGAATTTTCCTTTTCTCCCCCATGGTTATTTAGCAAATTAAAGAATATCAAACATTAAACCAGTATTTCTAGACAGTTTAATGCTTAACTATACTCCCAAGGTTCTGCCAATACCACTGATAACAGCTTACTAACACCTAAGGGATTTTCGGGGTTGAGTATTTTTAAGTTTATCAGGCAATGACTCTGAACCGCTGGTAACAACTACCTTTTACCAGATGGACAAGAGCTAAAAACTTAAAAGGAGACTTCGTTGTCAAATTACGGAGATTATAAGCAACAGTTAGTTAATTCTACTCAAATTCCTTCTAAAGTGATAAGCATACATATGCACAAACTTTACAAACATTCATATTCCAGGGCTAACAGTATCTGAACTTGGAAAGCCCATCACTAACTAAAATACTCAGGAAAACTACTGCTGTTCAAAACTAAGGTTAATCATCTACGACGGCAATAGAAAGGAAAAGTTAAGCAACAACAACGCAAGCATTAAATAGCTACCCAACTTATCCATTTAAAATACATGCAAGTACTCAAGTAGGGACAAATGTAGAAAAAAACATTTGAGCTGGGAACTTGAGCAAACCACAGCAATAGAGCTCCAGCTCTACCACAGAAAGTGGTTACAGTCAGGCTCTGTTAAAGAGCGACCCACTTGTCAAGACCAACTAGAGTTGGATATCAGCACTTGAACACTAGACAATCTGTTCCAAGACTCTCACAGCTGCACAGTCTAAACAGCTCCACAGACCAAACTGCTGTAACTGTGCAAATTAGTTACCAGCGCATTAAATATTTAATGACAGAGTGGAAATACCCAACTGTGGGGTTTTTCTGTTTACTAAAACAGCATGAACTGCCAAGCATCTGCAACAAGGAAGCCTGCAAACCAACAGAACTGCTTAAGCATCTAGACAAGCATCACTGATTACATATCTAGCTCAATTGTGCACAGAAGATTTACTAAATTGGGTTATCCTTACTTTTAGAAATAGGAGAGACAGTGCTGACTTTTAAGTTAGTGGGTGATTTCACAAAGTATGTCTAATCAAATGCTGGTAACTAATCTGAACTGGTCTATAACCCAACAGTAAAAAAAAAGCCAAACAAAGCTTTATTACCACAGTCATTACTCACTTCAACAAGAAATATTAGTCAGAAAATAATAACAATCCTTTTTCGTTCTAAAATTCTTAGAAAATCTTACTCTAACATTAGCTTTAAAATTTTATTCTAATATTGAATCACAATGATATATTACTCGCCGATCAACAATCATGAATTTCTGCCAGTCTCACAGCAAGTGTTTTCTTATATATGCCCATTCCTACTTCATGAGGAGTCATTGGTTCATGACCATATCCAAATGCCTTCTCCTCCTCAAAAATATTATAAAAGATATATTTTCCAAAGCAAATATGCAACATGGTTTTGGAATTTCAAGCATGCACCTATCCAAAAAGGACAGCTGCAAGAAGGGTAGCGTTTATCAGTCAGTGTTCCTCCAAAGGAGACTAAATGGCAGCTACATTAACCTAGAACAAATTTCTGCATGCACTCAGAGAAGTTTCAAATTCAAGTTCCCTTAACATTTACAGAGCAGGACTTTTTTTCTGTACGAAGTCAACATGTCACAGTCCTGCTCTTTTCAACAGTGGAACCTAAGGGATAGCACAAAACATACAGAAAAGCATTCCTAGGATGCAGGCAACTGGCAGGGAGAAAGGCAGTGGGGAAAAAAGCAGTGCAGCCAAGACTGCTTGAAAAGGGAAATACAATTTCTCCCCTTTTAAATTTAATGGGTGGCCTTCAGTTTCCCCTCATGGTTTTGGGAGTAGGAAGGAAGGTGAGTGGGACAAAAAATATTTTTGGGGGTCTTCTTTTTGTGTTTGTTTTTGACACATGTAATGAAACGTGGTCAGTTTGATCTGTTAAACTAAAATGGTAGACCAGCTTAAGTCGACACTGAGCTCTGACAATCAAGCCCAGGGAACCAGTGAAGGAACTTGTATGAACTTACAGCGCAAACCGTCAGCAGACTGGGAAGAGTTTTGAGGGTTACGGTAAATGTTCAAGAGGGCAATGGTCTGAAATACAAAACGCAACAACTTTATATTATGGAAAATAATTTTAACAAGAAACCGGTTTCCTTTAGGGTTGCTTTAGCCGAGTCTGTGCTGAAAGAAAGGTGGTTATTTGCTCCCAAAAAGGAGAGCTTTTACTAAACTGGTGACCTGACAACCTAACACTGTAAAGTAATAGAGATCTCATGATACTCCATTATTGTGTTTTTCAGTTCATCAATATTTCTGTAAAGGGGTTTTGCCTGAGGTTAGATTTCAGACAGACATCTGATAGATGGAAACTAAAGACAGAGTTCAAATTATAAGCATAACAACTTGCTGGAATTTGGTATTACTGAACAGTTACGCAATAGCAAAATCCTAAAAAAAGAACTACAATAATTACAGTATAACATGAAATCTCCATTTTCCTAAAAAAAGTTAAGATGAAAGGAAACCCAGAGTTTTGGGAAACTTACCGTACATCACACAGACACCTATTTTTTTTTTTGTTAAATCAAGAATTTGAGAAATGTCTGCAGTTTAACCCTTTAAAATGAATGCAGTGTTACCAAGCACTCATTTCACTTTGCAGTGCAAAAAAGAACCTGCATCATGTCCAATCTGTGCAGCCATTTCTGCATCCTGAATTGCATACATTTGACAAGTTCTTGATCTGTGCGCAAGAAGAGTTCCATCACTTGTCCTGTTTGCAACAGCTGTATGTCAGCAGCTCAGAAGCCAACATTATTTTCTTGTAATTAGGAGTGGGCTCTTTAACACCATTCTTTAAAAAATTTCTCCAACTGTGGGACTTACAGTGTGAGCCGTCAGCCGTCTGTGCACTGTTTTGGGGGTTACGATAGATGTTTTGAATCAAGATGGTCTGCGGGGAAAAAAAATAAAAAGGGGAATTCTACTGGCTGCTGTGCATATAATACAATTGCAAAGAGACAACTTGTTTGCAAACAGCTAATAGTATTCTTTTATTCTTAAGACTTCCTTTTGTATTTGCAGAATTATCTTCCAAATCTGCATCCAGACCATCATATTATGAAAACAGTTTCAATTAACCACCAAGAAAGAGCTGCAATTGTCTCAACAGCTGTCCTCAAAACAGGAGTTGCGAGGCACATTAACCTACAATGTTAAACTATGTGAGTATTATGGAAACACCTAACTTTGAAGACCAAATTCATTATTGTATGTCTAAAGAGGGGAAAAAAAAAGTGTTACGTGCACAGCATAATGCCACAGAGCCTAAAATGTTACACCAGACAGTAAGGTTTTCAGGCAAGAGCTACACATCATTTTGTGCATCAGGAATTTCTTGGTGGAATTTCTGTTTAAATAATATAATAGCATCTTAGGTTCACATGTGTCCGATCCTTCAAATAAGGACAATATCCTTTTAGCCCTTCTGTTTTTTACTTGAAGAATTAGCCCAGGCAGACTTGAAACCTTACATTTGTACCGTTCTTCTTAAAATCAAGTTGTCTGAAAAAACAAACCATGTTTAAGTTAGTAAGCTAATATCACAAAATAAAAATCCAAATGTCCATATCACTGTAAGCAGCTCAAAAACTGAAATTTGATTACTTAAAGTACAAGCTCAAATGTTAGTAGGAATTGCAATCCCCAAATCAATTTAGCTTATGCATTATTAGTTACAGTAAAAATTCAGAGCTTTAAGAAGTCATAGGAACAGCAACATTATTCCTACATACGCTGCCCATTTTAAAAAATCCTGAAACATCACAGCCAATCAGTTTTACAACAGGTATTTTCATACCAACCAAAGCTTTGTGCTTCCATGGCCCCAGCTTAAACTATGTTTTAACCTACAAAGGGATAGGGCCAGAAACATGCATATGGCCATGTTTTTGCTGACTGGCGGCAATTTGATCACCCTGGATCAGACGACCTTTTCCTAATGCAGCTCTTCTGTTAAAGCAGCTGCGTCAGCAATAGCAACACAAGATAAAAATACTGTACCAATAATTTCCCACTGGTAAGATACCTGCTCTGTTTTCTATCACGGCTGATTATCAATCTGTATACAAATAAAGATGTTTATAGTGAACCCTACATATCTGCCAGGTACTCTGTAGAGATGCTACAACACAGCACACCTGCCACATGCAATGCTGTGGCAGTCTCAGACGTCACTGGGTGAATCTGACATGCTCTGTTGACCCCACTGCAGCTGACATCACTAACCATCAGTTTCTAAAGCAAAGCTGCACTGACAGATGAAACTACGAAGCAGAGGGTAGGTTTTTGTAAAAAAACATAGCTTTGAAATCAACAATATTCTTTGGAGATACAACATTTACATTTAAAAGTATTAAATTCCCAGAAGCAGAAAACTGCTTATGTAGATGAAGTGCCAACTGTAGTCTCTACCACAGAACCATACAATCATTTTGGTTGGAAAGGATCTTTAAAATAGAATCCAACCATTAACCTAACTGTACCAAAACCACTGCTAAATTCTGTCCTCAAGCTCCATATCTACATTACTTTTAAATTTGTTCATTCAGCACAACCTGCTACTTCTGCTAGTACCCAAAGGCAAGTGCTATCAGTTACCTACATAGTCTCCTCCCAGAAGTCCTCTTACCCACTCACGCACCCAAAGTTTAACTTCAAGAGCATCACTGCTCTGAACTCCAGTTGTGTGGAGTGTACTTGCCTCCTTAATTCTTCACAAACCAACACCAGCCCACATCACTCATCAATTACACCCCAAGTCAGCTAAAATGAATTTGAAGAGAACTCCATTTCTATGTAAACATTTGTAAGTAAAACTGCCGACAATGCAACTAATTTTATAAATACTACTTATAACATAAAGTATTCTTAAAGAAATCTATTTACCTGTACATCTTGACAATCAGCAGTGATAGAGGTGAAACCTACACTCCACTAGGAGTGCAATTTCTGAATTTCATGCTAATAATAAAGCTGATCACCTTTCTGGCAAATACGCAGTCACCTATCAACGTTTCTCATAACATTCATATCAGCAAAGATTATATAAATTGTCAACAGACATGACTGTCAACTGACATTCCCCTCAGAAATCAGGGAAGTTCTTTTCAAAGAAAAATTCTTTCACACTTGAAGGGACTAAGTTCTTCTCATGTTAAGATGGACGCTGCTCTCAAAAATTAAGAGTCTGGGGTCAGAGACCAAATTGTTTTTTTCTATTCTATGCATAAAAACATTAAATTCACACCTTTGAGATAGGTGGAAGAGGCAGTCACTGTGATTAAAAAAACTTTGGGGTGATTTCAGTGCCTGAATACCACTGACAAGGCACACTCACCTGAAAGTTAGCACTGGGTGGTCTCTACTACAGGCATACTACAACAGCATCGCTTCCTGCAGCCATTAAGGGTGACAGGAGATAATTAGAAATGCTGGGAGAAGTTAATGGAATATCCCCAAAAGAACAAAAACCCATATACACTGGGGCCAAAGTGAACTAGTCATTTTGGAGTTTGGGAATTATTCAGTGGTATCTAAGAATCTACATTTAAGAATATACTTCCACAAGAAAGAGATAAAACAAAAGGAAAACAAACCTGGCTAAATGTTGGTTTGTTGTGCAACCGAGAACACCTGTCTCCATGACGACAAGCTCCAATTTTGAAATAAAATGAGCAGTTGACTCTGCAAGTAAAAAAACACCACAAAGTAGTTACGTTTTGGGACAGAATACATTAATATGCAGTAACTATACAACAATGCCTAATGCCTTTACCTTAACGTGGAGAAGTAACAAAGAAAATAAATCGAAACAGTACATGAAAGCATTACAGCAAACTTGTTAATATTTACTCCTCTTTTTCCCAATTTTACAGCAAGTAATTTCAATTTCCACCCACAACTCAAACTCAGTGTACTCAGGACACAATCACAGACATAAGTGATGACTACAGTTTTACCCTACCAGTTCTCTATTCTTGTCTTTACACTGGTTTCACTGGGTAATGGGATGGGGAATAATGTGAAAGACAGCCTGAGAATATACACCATAAGCTACCTGGTTGCATCCTGCATCACACAATGCTCCAGTGTAGGCAATAGAACCTACTTTCAAACTGATCCAGTTGTACCTACCTAATGGTTTACGAACCAGCTGTTTAAAGGTATACTCTAAGGGTAACTGAGACTGTTGACACCACAGTATTTGAAGCAATTCAGGTAAGAGAAAAATCATGTTACAGACAGAATACCCATAAGCAATATAAATTCACGTAAACAAGTAATTTTCATGAAGTGTAGTTATTTATTTTAAAAGGAAGCATTTAGTAATTTTTTAAACCACAAGCCTATCTTCAATTAACTATTACCTCAAAGCTATGCTGGTTTCAGAACAGCAGTAAAAAAGCTCACATGTAAGTGTAATTCACATGGAATGACAAAAACACAACATCAGGAGCTTAGTTACCTTGACTGGGAAAACAAAGCAAAATTCTAGAGGGCAAGAAAACTAGTATGGGCTACATATGAGTGAGCAAAATGCAAGAATTCTCCTGGAAGAAAGATAATTATTCCCATACTCATAGTTAACATTCTTAAATTCTTTCCACAATCCTGCATAACCAGCATCAACTCATGAAGGGAGAGATATTAAAGTACTAAAAGCACATCTCATCTCTAGCAAAACATTCTACTGCAAATCTGTAACATGCTCAGTCTTCATCATGTTTTTGAAAATAAGTACTTAGCATTACAATATACTTACTGTCTTCTCTGAACTCTATGCTGAAACAAAAAATACCTAGCTACAACACTTCCAATAGTGTTTCCAACTTGAGAGTTGCCTTTTGAAAAGAAAGTAAGACCAGTACAGGAATTTCATGCCCAATGTATTGGCGTATACCAATACTGTATTAAACTGTAACGCTTGATATCAGAAAGGGATGGTAATGAGAGCTCAAGAGAGGCTGCCGATACTGATTTTCTGACAGACGAGTGATAACTGGCACGTAGTGCTAGAAAATAGAAAGGAAACACAAGCCCCACGGCCAAGGGGCTGACAAGAGCAATTGTGTCCAGCAGCACATCGATGCCCCCTTTTCGGTTTTTTTTTTTTTTTTACGAGTGGAAAAACACGCTGGTTTGGTCAGGCAGACGGTGACCAAAATTTTCGTTAGGAGGCTTTTTGTAAGCACGCTTCCAACAACCAGAGAAACTAGAGGCGTTCCCGACGCGTGGAAGGCTGCAGGCAGAAGCCTGAGGATCAGGAGGATGCAGCAGTCGGAGAAATCCTCCGCACCCTGGGGAGGGGGGAGAAATAACCAGTCGCTGTCCTTGCAGCAGAGCGGCAGCTCTCGAGCTGCTGCGAGCCGCAGAGACGCGAACAAAAGGGCAGGAGGGGAGAGGCTCTTCGTGGCAGCAGGAGGAGGCGGCGGGAAGCTCAAGGCACAACCCAGCGGCGCAGAACACTACCGTCCGCCGTCGGGAACGCGCAGCCGCGGGGCTTTGGTGTAGGGAGGGGGAGAGAGATCGGGAACGCGCCACGAGGCGCAGGCACACCCGCATGGCGGACGGGGAATTGTGGAAGGACTGTAGTGGGAGGGGAAGTCCCTGCGAGGAGCCGCCCCAGCCCAGCAGGGGAAAGGAAAGCGCATGGGCGGGGCCGGCAGCGCGGGCACGCGCAAGTCCCCCATGCGGCGAGAGACACATTCTCGCCCGCGCGCGCTACCCATTCCCCCCCTCGTACCTAGCGGCGCGCGCACGCGCGCTCTAACGTGGTAATGGGGGGGGGGGCGGGCATGGGGAGGGCGACCGCCGCTTGCGGGCCCAAGGAAGCGGGGAGGGGGGGGAACGCGTCCGCCTCGCTTCTTGTTCCCTTCGCGGCCGCGTTCCCGCGCACAGTGGGATGGGGAGATGGATCAGGCGGGGAACCACCCCCCGTTCTGCGGGCCCCGAGGCAGGAGAGGAACAAACGGCCAGTGGAGGGGGAGGGGCGGGGAGGCTGACCGCCACGTTCGGGAGGAACAGGCCGCCCGGGCGGCCTCATGGAACCCGCCACCCGCCTCCCTCAAGCTTCACCCTAACCCCATTTCCCGCCCCGGGGTGCCAAAACCGCGGGAGCGGCGCGGGAAAGGAGGGTGCGGGTTGGATGGGCCACTCACTTGTCCTTCTCTGTTCCGAAGATGGAGGCCAGATACTCCGCCATCTCCCACCACCCGCCCGCCGGACAGACCGGCGCAGACCGCACACGTCACAGCGGCCGCGCCGGAACCACTTCTGCCAGGAGCGGGGGGCGGGCACACACAGCTCTTGATGCATGCGCACGACGACGCCGGCCCTCATTGGGCGAGTGGCGGGTCTCGAGTGCTCGGCTCGCGCCAAGCGGTGGGGCGCATGCGCCATAGAGCCGTAGTGGGGGGGTGTGGTCCGAGCTGGGACCGTTAAGGGTCACCGCAGTCGGTGGAACGGGCATAGGGCAGAGACAGGAAACTCGGGTTAGGCCTCTGTTACCGCAGCCTCGAGTGCTGCAGTAAAGGAGTTAGCGAATCAAGGAATCGTTAAGGTTCCTAAAGACCTTTATACAAGTCCAACTCTTAGCCTAACGCCACTGTGCTAGAGGCTGCCACGTCTACATCATTGCACCACGTGTGTGGGGAGCCTGTTCCGATGCTGGATGACCCTTTCAATAAAGTTTTTCTTTATGTCTAACTTAAATTTCCCCTGGTGCAACTTCCCATTTTCCTCTTGTCCTGTCACTTGTTACTTCTGAGAAGAGGCCAACACCCGCCTCACCACCATTCCTCACAGGACCTGTTCTTCGGATGCTTCACTTTCTTTATGGCCCTTCTATGGACACACTCCAGCACCTCGATGTCCTTGTAGTGAGAGGTCCAAAAGTAAAAATAGTAGCAGGCTGTGGCCTCACCAGTGCTGAGTACAGGGGGTGACCAGGTCCCCACTCCGGTTGGCTACACACAGGCCGGGTGCTGAAGTGGGCTAAAAAAAGTCGGATGAGCTGCTAAGAAAAATATAATTTAATTAAAAGCAGGGTGGAGGGTAGGAGCAAATTCTTTCCAGTTATTTTGGGAAGTTAAAAGAGATGGCAGTCCAAAAGCTGCAAACTTGAACCAAGTTAACTGAATTTTTTGAAATGGAATAGTAATGCATAGGAAGGCTGTGACACTAAACAACCTGATCAGCATTGAAACCAAATGTGTGCAAAACACCACAGGAAAGTGAGCTTACTCATTTTACTGGGCAGAAAACAAAGACTAAGCACTCCATTTATTACAAGTACAATTTGTCTCTTAGATATGTTGGAATGTTGCTGAAGTTCTGGAAGTCACAGAACTTGAGATCAGGGATGACAGAGTAGAGAGCCTGTGGGTTCGGATTACAGGGTTAGCTAACAAGATCAACATTGTGCTTGGAGTGTGTTACAGACCACCCAATCAGGATGACAAGGTTGATCAAATATTCTACAAACAACTGGAGGACATCTCACGATTGCCTGCCCTGATTCTCTTAGGAGACTTCAATCTCCCAGATATTTGCTGGGAACTTAACACAGCAGTGAGGACGCAGTCTAGAAGGTTCGCAGAGTGTGCTGAGGACTGTTTCTTGTCACAATTGGTCGGTGAGCCTACCAGGGATGAGGCTTTTCTTGATCTGCTATTTGCAAATAGGGTGGACCTGGTGGGTGATGTGGTTGTCAGAGGCTGTCTAGGAGGCAGTGATCATGAAATGATTAAGTTCTCAATTAATAGTGGAACAAAAAGAGGGGTCAACAAAACATCCAAACTGGATTTCCTT
>VXBP01004727.1:14702-60807 GCA_013400115.1 Rhinopomastus cyanomelas
TGGTAGTAAATGGTGTCGCATCTAGCTGGCGACCAGTTACTAGTGGTGTCCCCCAAGGGTCAGTGTTGGGTCCGCTCCTGTTCAACATCTTCATTGATGAGATTGATGATGGGATGGAGTCCATCATGAGGAGATTTGCAGATGACACCAAGCTTGGAGCCCGTGTTGATCTGTAGGAAGGTAGGAGGGCCCTGCAGAGGGACCTGGACAGACTGGAGAGGTGGGCAGACTCCAACAGGATTAGTTCTAACAAGTCTAAGTGTCGTGTTCTGCATTTTGGTTATAACAATGCCAGGCAGAACTATAGGCTGGGAATGGAGTTCTTAGAGAGTTCTCAGGTGGAAAGAGACTTGGGGGTGTTAGTGAACAGCAAACTTAACACGAGTCAGCAAGTGTACCCAGGCGGCCAAGAGGGCCAGTGGCATCCTGGCCTGCATTAAGAATGGTGTGGCCAGCAGGTCAGGGGAGGTTACCCTTCCCCTGTATTCCCTTGGAGTATTGTGTTCAGTTCTGGGCCCCTCAGTTTAGGAGGGATGTTGAGGTACTGGAACGGGTCCAGCGAAGGGCAACTGGAATGGTTAAGGGGCTGGAAGAGAAGCCCTACAAGGAGAGGCTGAGGGAGCTGGGTTTGTTTAGTCTGGAAAACAGGAATCTCAGGGGTGATCTTATCGCTGTCTATAGCTATCTGAAAGGTGGTTGTAGTCAGACAGGGGTTGGTCTTTTCTCCCTCGCCACTGGAGATAAAACAAGGGGTCATAGTCTTAAGCTCCATCAGGGGAGGGTTAGACTTGACATTAGGAAAAATTTTTTCACTGAGAGAGTGATCTGGTTTTGGAATGGGCTGCCCATGGAGGTGGTTGAGTCATCGTCCCTGGAAGTATTCAAGGTTAGGCCGGATGAGGTGCTGAGTGGCATGCTCTAGATGACCTAGATGTTAGATGTTAGGTTTACTGGGTTTATTTGGATTTAGGTTGGACTGGATGATCTTTAAGGTCTTCTCCAACCTTATCATTACTGTGATACTGTGAATTCCCTGAAACATTTACAAGTATGCTTTATTTTACAAAGTATTCACAGCCTCAGTTGTAGTCTACAGGATTATTCACAAGCAAAGTTCTTGTTGTGTTGTGGCCTAACACAACTAAAACTTGACACCAGGTCCACTTCCAAGGAAGTTAGTTGAATCTGTTTTTCGTCTGACTCCAAAATTTTTTTAAGATGCATCTACTTTAAGAATGGAATGGAAATTTTAATAATGTTTCACTACCCTGACACTAGTCGCACCCAGTGAAGTGAGTCTATTTGCTTTCTATGACACCCTCAGGACTTCCTGAGTTGTTTTGAGCTTATTTTAAAGACACTGTGACCTATGAGGATTGGAAGTGATTTCTTGGCATTATCTAGTTCAACTGGTCTGCCAGAGCAGGTTCACCTAGAGCAGATTGCACAGGAGTGGGTTTTGAATATCTCTGGAGAAGGAGACTCCACCATCTCTCCAGGCAGCCTGTTTCAGAATTGTTTTCTCATGTTCAGATGGAAGTCCTGTGTTCCAGTTTGTGCTTGTTGCACCTTGTCCTGTCACTACATGTTACAGAGAGTCTCGGCCCCCTCCTCTGGACACCCACCCTTTAGATAGTGCATTGATAAGATCTCATTTCAGCCTTCTCCAGGCTAAGCATTCCCAGGTCTCTCAGCCTTTCCTTGTAACAGAGATGCTCCAGGCCCCTAATCATCTTTGTGGCTCTTAGGTGTACTCTCTCCAGCAGCTCTCTGCCCTTCGAAGCAGGGAACCCAGAAGTGGACATGGGACTCCAGTTTTGGGTCTCACCAGGGTGGAGTACAGGGGGAGGAGAACCTTGCTTGACCTGCTGGTCACAATCTTCTCAATTGCACTTGTAAGGTCCCATTGGCCACAAAAGCACTTTTGCATGCTCATGGTCAACATGTTGTCCATCAGGACTCCCAGGTCCTTCTTCACAGAGATGCCTTCTAGCAGGTCAACCCATAATCTGTACCAGTAAATGGGGTTATTCCTCCCCAGGTGCAAGATGCTGCACTTGCCCATGCTGAACTTCGTAAGGTTCTTCTCTGCCCAATGCTCTAGTCTGTATAGGTCTCACTGAATGGCAGCACAGCCTTCTGGTACAGTCAGCAATCCTCCCAGATCTGTGTTATCTGCAAGCTTGCTGAGGATACACTCCACCTTCTTCTCTACTCTCTACTCTATCCAGATCATTGAATAGGACTGGACCCAGTCCTGACCCCTGAGGAACACCACTGTGCATTGCTCTATGTCCCACCATGTTATTTCTGCAGGTACTCTTTTGGGATGTTTGTGTGCTAGAGGATGCACTGTCTTCACCTCAGCTGCTCATTATTGGCCTGACTCCCACTGAGGCTTAGCACTATAGTTCAAGTTAAGTAAGCCTGCAGAAGGCAAACCTTGCCAGAAAAAGTAATTTCCTTCTCCTATAGTGAGCTCAACTGGCTCACTGAGCTCAACGGGCTCATGGAGCAACACCAAGTGCATAAGGGAGGATCAGTACTGTTGCAGCTGGAGCTTAGAAACAATGGTGATGAGGAAGTGGGACAGCTCTTTTTAATAGCAGCCTGCTGCTAGATGAGCTCAGTTGCCTGGTGGGGACTTGCTGTAGTTGGCTGGGTAAAGAATTCTCAAGTAATATTTTATCTAAGTTTTGTGAGACACGGTCCTAGGACCAATACTACACCTTTTGGGCCATGTAGGTTCCATACGCTGATAGTTCCATGCGCCATGGAACTATTCAAGGTAAATCCATTTGTATTTTGCTGTTAATTTTCTCAGCAGTTCTCTGTACCAGACATACCCCTTACATCTGAGGCAAGGGAGCCCATCCATACCAGTTCTTTATAACCTTCTGCCTCTTTCTGCATCCCCCTTCCCTCCTGTGGTCAGCATGTGCTGAGAACCAGACTATCACCACAGCACCACAGCAGGAGGGTGCTGCACCTGCTCAGTGCCTATGGGAGGGATCACTGGGCTTCACATAGTACTAGCAGCCAGTCTTTTCATGTTTATTCCTCATTATGAATTGAGAAATAAAATGTCTGTGAGTTCATAAGACATCAACAAGCTTGTAATTAATCCAGTGTCAAAGAGGTGTTAGCATTATTGCAACTGATTATCCAAGAAGTGGGATATACTCCCTTTGTGTCAGTATAGCTGAAATGTTGTTGGAAGAAAGAGAAGCTGCAATGTATCTTCCTGACAGGACAGCAGTGTGGACAGAGTGTACAGGCACTGGAGGCCACATCGTGTGGACATGTCGCAGTAAGGATAAGAGACCCTTTCTCAGCTTCCTTGTGTGACTTCACCTTGCAAACAAGGCCACGCTTAGAAATAAAAAAGGGATGTGGGACAGAAACTGGGGAGTGTGAGGACAGAGGGACAGGAAAGAAGACCCTTGGAAGTTATTGTTGGCAGCACAACTAGAAAAGTATGAGGGAAAACAGGACCCAGCACAGTAAATAATCACAAAAGATAGGGTCTCCAGAGAAAAGCATGAATCAAAGAGTTTAGTGTAACTTCTCATTACTGCATATTTTATTTTGTCAAAAACTAAATGAAGACATTTACAGAACTCAGGAGAAACACGGTGTGGATGTGTTCTCTCTCTTTACACACCCTCTCCACTGCTACAGGGTTGTTCAGGTTTGTGACTTACCACAGGTTGCTCCCCTGCTCAGACTTGCATAGATAGATCTATTGGGTTAAATGCTGCCACAAACCCTCCTTTGTTTTTGTCTGCCTTCTTAAGCCTTGTGTCATCACTGGATACCACCATGTGGTGACGATAAAATGGTGCCACCCAGTTTTGGTCTAGAGATAAAGAGGTGAGAGAAAAAATAATGTGTTAGGGAAGCAGCCAGTTTGAGGAGAGACAAAGCAAGAAGGAAAGGGGAAAAAACTTGGTTGTGAAATGCTTGGATATAGAAAAAAAGAGCTTAAAAAGAACACAGAAACACATCCTGGGGGTCATACATGAAGCACTTAATGCATTCACTGGAAAATAACACTTTGCTGTTGCTGGTGCCCAGAACTCTGTGTTAATTAAATACATACTCTGGAGTTCCAGGCTGGTGTACAGGACCTGGTTTCCTCAGGTTAAAGGGATTTGTCAAACACTGCACAGGTAGCGACAATTAATAACCCACAACCAGCCAGTCCTTTGAACAGTTGTACCAGCTCCCTGCTTGACATCCCTCGGAGAAAGGCACTACCATGAAGAAAGAGAACAAAGAGGGCCAATGGCATCCTGGCCTGCATCAGGAATGGTGTGGCCAGCAGGAGCAGGGAGGTCATTCTGCCCCTGTACTCTGCACTGGTTAGACCGCACCTTGAGTTCTGTGTCCAGTTCTGGGCCCCTCAATTTAGGAAGGACATTGAGGTGCTTGAACGTGTCCAGAGAAGGGCAACGAGGCTGGTGAGAGGCCTTGAGCACAAGCCCTATGAGGAGAGGCTGAGGGAGCTGGGATTGTTTAGCCTTGAGAAGAGGAGGCTCAGTGGAGACCTTATTGCTGTCTACAACTACCTGAGGGGTGGTTGTGGCCAGGAGGAGGTTGCTTTCTTCTCTCAGGCAGCCAGCACCAGAACAAGAGGACACAGCCTCAAGCTGCGCCAGGGGAAATTTAGGCTTGAGGTGAGGAGAAAGTTCTTCACTGAAAGAGTCATTGGCCACTGGAATGGCCTGCCCAGGGAGGTGGTGGAGTCGCCATCTCTGGAGCTGTTCAAGGCAGGATTGGACGTGGCACTTGGTGCCATGGTCTAGCCTTGAGCTCTGTGGTAACAGGTTGGACTTGATGATCTATGAGGTCTCTTCCGACCTTGGTAATACTGTGAAATTTAAGATGCAATGTGAAAAATTAATCAGAGAAGGCATCTCATGTACATTAGAGCAGAGCTGTAGCTAGTAATCTCACCCAATCTATTTCCATGCCTGTACTTCAGCAATCACCATGGTTATGTAAGCAGATTTTATCAAAGGTCTTTAATTATAGCAACCCTAGTAAACGCATAGCATAGCAGAGACAGTGTTGAGGTCCTTGTAGCCACATTCTCCTCATGGGTCTGCGGAAGGAGTATGTCTGGTGCAAACAAGCTGTGGCCGTGCTTCATCTTTTGGAGTATTATACACAGGTATGAAGAACCATACTGCTGAGCACATGGTGAACGACCCTCTCTGAGGCATCAGAGCCAGTCCTGGTTGAGCTCTACATCACCATCAGTGGTGTGAGGGCACTGTTTTCACACTGGGAGTGAAGGTAAATGTAACTAATCTGGTATGAGGGACAGGGTAGGATGAGTGGCAAGGAAAAGAAGAGGAAATGCTGAGTCAAAGAACAGTATGAGAGAAGCAGTGGTGCAGAGACTGCAAAGCATGGTTGAGAGATTTGGCCATCTGATGGAAATGTTTCCTTGAAGAGTTTATGAGGTTCAAACTCTGATTAGGAGCATTGCTGATCTGCTAGCTACGGCTATTAGAGTATGCCTTACAATAGAAAAAAACAGGAAAATTAATAAAGCTGCAGTACTTTTAAGTTCAATGCAATATTAGATGTTGTATTTAGCATTTTGGCTGAGTGAGTGGCTGTGCAGTCTGGGGTCAAGACTCTCATTGTGCTGGTTCCTTTGTATAGAGGGCTGTCTCTCCTCACCTGGAGGAGCTTAATAGCTAGAGAAAAATGCCATCCTTCTTCTTTTACAAAGCAAGCATAGAAACCAGATGATTTTCCCAACAGCAAGATGGATGGGAAAACATTTGGATCCAGGATAAAAACTTAGGAACACTCATGTTGGTTCAGATGGAGCACTTATGAAGCCCTGACTCACAGGGAATGAGGTCTTCGGTCCATCCCCTTCACCTCTTCACACTTGCTGCACTCACCCATCTCCTTGCTCACTCATGAAGCAGCAGGACCTGGTAGCGGGCAGCGAGAGTGAAGAACCCAGCAAGAGGTGCAGACCTACTCCCACAGGCCAAAGAGCAGAATGGGAATATTCTGCACCTAGTAGTGAGCATGGATATGTTTGTGGTCTCCCCTCATTTCATACCAAAAGGGAGACCTCAGTGAACAAGTACATCACATACTTGAGGCTGCAGCCTCACTCCTGGCTCCTCCAGAACCACTTTTTAAGACTCATTTTTTTGCACACCGTCATTTACACTGTATTTGCCAGGGTACAAATCACTTGGTTTCTCCCTGTCTTCTTTTCTCATATCCCTCTAGCCCTTCTTTCTGAGCAGGGATCCAAGTTTTTTTCCAGGTGTGTCTGTCTCTGAAGAGAAGACCTTAGAGACAGCAGTGATACCAACCTGGCAGGAGAGCTCTAAGACCAGGAAAGTATTTTTCCAAGGTGAGCCTCATCTCTTACCCTCTGGCTGCGCCAAACTCTGCTCTTTTCCTACATCTGGGCAACTTGGTGGCATCACTGCAGTGGCTATGAAGGATTGGCTTCCTTGTTGTTTCCCAGAAAAAGAAAGAGAAAATCTTTTTTTCTTCTTCACACTCAGTGCCTGTCCCTATGAGTATAACAGGGACTAGCTTGCCTCTCTCTCCTCTCAGACCTCCTTTCCCAGCCTTCTAAAGTGCTGCCCCAGGGCTGGCGGTAATCCATCCACCCTGTCTCACACACCAAGGACCAAAAGGATTGACTGACAAGTAATAAAAGTCTACCTAGCAAACCCAGCTGCTCCTTGGAGGGAAATTCCTCTCTGTGCTTTCCTGGGTAGTTTGGATGGGGAATTTTGTGGCAGAAACTGATCTTGTTGGACCTTTCTGAGTACTCTTGGAAAATGTCTTCAGTTATTGCTTGATTGTTGCCCAAAAGTGCTTTGTGCCAGTCTGAGGTCTGAGAAGACAGACAACTAGGCAGCAAAAGCAGAGTTTGGTAGAAACTGACAAAATTTGAGGAGCCTGGGTGGTCACAATCCTCTGTGCTGTCGTGGGCAGCCCATCAAAGCACTTGTCTGATCTGGCCTTGTCTGGAGCACTGGGGGCCCTCCCAGCTGCATGTTGAAAGCAGTTCTTTGACATGAGGCCCTCCTGGCTGTTGAAAGCAGTTCTTTGACATGAGGCACTGGATGTGCAGCAGAAGCTTGTGGAAAAGGCTGTGGGGAGTGATTCATGCATGTTCAGAGGCTGCTTCCTCCTGCCTCCAGTCCTCCAGCCCACGACTGTTGCAGCATAGTGGTGGAGCACAGGGCTTCGTACTTATCAGGTAGGATGGTTATTAGGATGTCTGCACTGATGGTGCTGGGAATCCACTCTGGAGGAACACATGCTGCCTTCTGGTAGGAGGCAGTAGATCACGGGTGGGTGGGTGTGCCTAGCGAAAGAAAAGACATATCCTCAAGAGAGAGGAAGAGCAATGTGTGCATACATGAGCTGCTCCGTCTCCCCAACAGTGCTTCTGGACTCCAACTTTTCTCATAATCTCAAAAGACCTCCTGAGCTTTTAGTGGTTCATCAGTTTAGTACATCTTATTATATCTGCTCTCCAAGGACTTGTCTAGTCTCCCTGAGTCCATGCAAGTTCTTTGTATACACTGTCCTCTGGAAAGCAGCTTGCATGACTGCAACATCTGTTGCATCATTTCTCTTGTTCTCCGCCTTCCGCCCATCTCGCTTCATTTGGTTGTGGTTTCCTGATACAGAGGAACTTAGCTAACAGCAACTCAGCCACAGGGTAAGGGGGCAGGTTTCCCTCTGGCCCTTCCGGTACTTGTTTTGTTCTCATACTTGCCTGACAGCATGGTAAGCAGATTGAGCTTGCACAAATGGCTGGGTTAATAAACTGAATCACTTTGTCTTGCAGTCAGGATTTGCCAGGGGAAATGATGCTGTGCTGCACAGATGGGAGCACGAGGTGGAGGAGCGAAAGCAGTAAGGACAGGGCAAAAGGAAGACAGAGCCTAAGGTTTCTCCTTTTTTGCAGGAGCAAAGTTCTCCTGAGACTGCATCCTTACAGTGAAGCTTTTTTTATCAGCAATTCTTTACCTAAAAATAGCAGGTGTTTCTGCCAGTTATCTAGAGCGGGAATATCAGATCAAGTTGTTGTGGGTGAGGGGAACCTTCTGCACGTTCCCTTTGCTGTCTGCAGTTGAACTCTGCTCACCACTCCACGTTCACAAAAAATGTTTAAAAAAGGAGTGTTCCAGATTATCCTGGAATACATTTACAGAAGGCGTTTTGTTTAGGATGAGAGTCCAGCTATAACAACCTGCAGAAAGGCAAGGCACAATGTATCTGCAAAAAGCTTCTTAGAATTATAGAATAGTTTGGATTAGAAGGGACCTGTAAAGGTCATCTAGACCGACCCCCTGCAGGGAGCAGGGTCACCTTTAACTAGACCAGATTGCTCAGAGCCCCATCTTGAATCTCTCCAGAGATGGGGCCTCTACCACCTCTTCAGACAAAATATTCTTGCTGATTCTTGCTGTTCTGTTTTCTGCTGACTCCCTATGTCAGACAAAGCTCCCGCCAACTCTGGTGGGAGTTCTCCTGGGCCAGGTATGGGTAAGAAGCACAGGTAAATGGGCTGCTCCCATTACCCTGTTGCACATGTACTCAGCAGGTGCTTTAGAGCTTTCCTGCATCACCATGCTCCGTGACCCTAGTAAAGAAGCAGACTGAGGAGCAGTGATGGACACCTCCTGACCGCAGACGTGCTGTTCTCAGTTTACTTTTCAGATGAAAGCCACTGCTCTACACGATGGATGCTGAAACACCTGTGAGCTTTCATTTGCTTTGCTGGGGCTCCCTCCGGTGGCCTTCATCTGGAAGGGCTCATCCAACGCTGAGCTGCAGATGCTTGGCCGAAACTGAGCGGGACAAAATCCAGGACAGTGTTTCCCACAATGACCCTAGCTGGGACATGAAGTGGATATCCAGGAGCCAGCAGAGCACACTACGTCCCAGCTCTCTGCTGGGGTGTGAAACAAAGTGCCAAGGGTTGTGCTGCCTGCATTCACCTGAGTATATATGTAGTGGGTGATACCAGGGGATCCAGAGAGATCATTTGGGAGGTGTGGAGACAGAGATCTTAGGGGGACAGAGGATGCCAGTGAGAGGACTTAGAACTTCCTCTTTTGGGGAAGGGAGGGATAACTTGTGAGAGGCTACCTGACCATATACTGGTATGGGAGCACTTAGAAAAGTGTTCATCAGATCAGCTTGAATTCTGAGGTAACATCTCTGAGGAAACTTCTGGTGCAGAGAGAGGAGCAGGATGGTTGCAGGAGGGTCCTGAGAGTGAGTGGAAATGTGACACTTAGGGAGTTTGTAGAAGGAAAACTTGTATTCTGCAGTGTGCCTGGTCAAAAGAGGCTGTGGTATGTGAGCTCTGCTTTCTGCTTACCCTGCAGAGTTCTGAAGCAACAGGAAGCCTCTCTGGAGGTCAGTGAGCTCTTACAGACCCCTCTTTCTTAAGTGAGTCAGAGCTGGGAAAGGGACGCTGTGGTTTGGCCATGGGCTTTTGCTCAACTCCCAAGGGTACACTTTGCTCTACTAAACTGCACTGTCCAGGTACCTGCGACATGTTGTGCTCATCCTGCCTTCATATAAATAGTTCCTGGATGTGAGCAAGAGATAGAGGTCAGTGCTGGTTGGACCATCCCTGGCTGATGTGAGTGTGCAGGTACAAAATGTGGAAGGCACACAAGCCTGTCTGTAGCCTTTGTTAGAGAGCCTTAGTTACCATAGGTAGAGAGGTAAAGGAGGAGTTACACCCTTGCAAAAGCAATTACAGTAGAAGCCTGCTGTCAGGCAGGTCCAGAGGAGCAGTATGAGCTCAAGTCCAAGCCCAAGAATTTCTTTGTCTTTCAGAGGCCAGGTAAACTACCATAGGTCCAGTGATCTGTGCTGAAGTCAGGCTCTGCTCTTCGCTTCACACAGGTGCCTCAGAAAATTTTACCCAAAGCTGAGCTGCTTACTTTCGAAGCAAGAAGTTCTAATCCTGTGAAAATATTATTTTCCAGTTATGACATGCAGAATGGCTGATGCAGATTTAATCAATCTGTTTAGTCAGTCTTGTAAAAGCACAAGCTTTTATGCATCTAGAGAGCTGTATTGCCTTGTGTGAATTATTCTCTTTGTTGGTTTAGCCCTTAATTTCAGGGCAGTAACTGCAACAACAGAATTCTCCACTACCACCTGACTAAGGAACTGCTGAGGCACAGAAGAAAGGTCAGTACTGATAATGCTAAGCTGTATGCTCTTCCTGCACTTCCTTAGAGCTTAGCAAGAAATTCACAACAACCAGCAGAACTACTTTTTCCAGATCAGTGACCAAGATGGGTAATGTTTACAATGCTAGTTTTAACACTGTGAGGGATCTCTAGCTGCTGTAATGCCAGCTCAGAAAGTAACACTAGGGGTGTAAATCTGCTCCAGGAAACCTGTGCAACACCAATTAGTTGTTGTGATGTCCCATAGGTGTAGCATAGCCAGATAGCATAGGGAGGGACCGTCTCTGAATTAGCAGAAGACAGACTTTCCTAGGAGCCTAGTTTTAGAGAAAGTTTGCATTGCTGAGCAGTGCTGGAGTAATACTAGACAACTGTTTTCCTACAATTTTAAAATCTCTTTATAAAACAACCCCAGCAAGATCATAGAATCATAGAATGTTAGAGGTTGTAAGCGACCTCTAGAGATCATCTAGTCTAATGCCCCCTACCAAAGCAAGACCACCTAAAGCAGGCCACACAGTGGCCATACATCCAAGTGGGTTTTGAAA
The DNA here is from genome assembly GCA_013400115.1 of Rhinopomastus cyanomelas. Taxonomy (NCBI): domain Eukaryota; kingdom Metazoa; phylum Chordata; class Aves; order Bucerotiformes; family Rhinopomastidae; genus Rhinopomastus; species Rhinopomastus cyanomelas. Next base: position 25,477 of record VXBP01004727.1, read on the forward strand.
ATCTCCAGAGGAGACTCCACAGCCTCTCTGGGCAGCCTATTCCAGTGTTCTGTCACCCTCACAGTAAAGAAGTTTCTTCTCATGCTGAGGTGGAACTTCCTATGTTCTAGTTTATACCCATTATTTCTTGTCCCAGTACTGGGCACTGCCAAAACATGATAAAAGATCATTAGTTTCCTCTGACTTTGTTGGTACAAGGTAGGAACAGAGCTGAAAGGAGACAGCATTATGAAAAGGGAACCTGAGCTCTGCCAGGACAGGAAAGGAGACAGCATTATGAAAAGGGAACCTGAGCTCTGCCAGGACAAGGCAGCTGAAGCCACAGCATAGCTCAGCACCTCAGCAACTGGCATGAGTCTGTTCAGGCATTTAGTTGATCCTAAATTAAGGAGGCTACCCTGTCCTATCAGTGGTGCTGCTGATGTAAGCTCTCTCGCCCGTATTTCCTCTTGTACTAAAGGGCTAAATGCTTCCCTGTGGATCTTGCGGAGGAGCTCAGACAGCTGCTGGCAATGGGCTGACAGCTGCAAAGGGACTTTGTGGTCCCTTGCCTCATGCCCCACAGCTCGCAGTGTGCAGACCATTGATCTCAGTCTGATCTCAGAGAGACTGCAAGGGTGGGCTGGGATCATGCTGCAGTGCCCAGAAGACTTTATAGTCATGGAACTGCAGTCTCCGTGTGCTGGTCCCACAGATCCGTGATTTTCCAGGTGTCATCTACCATAAGAAAAGGCCTGAATTGTAATCTTTTACTCTCATTAACACAACAAGAGATAAAATTATGGCTTCGACTTTCTAAGATGCACTTAGATTAGAGGGAGCCTTCAACAAGGGGCTCCCAGGCTGCACCTGCCTTCTTGGCTCAGCCTGGGAACCCTCTGTGGGCCTGTCACACCTCTGGGGAAGCTGCTATAATCCAGAGGTTCAAAGTAACCCCATCTGACATCAGACATCTGAATTGATACGAAAGCAGTTGAATTGTCAGCCCCAGAAGAGAATTGCTATAGTTTTTGAAAGAACCGTGTGTAACGCTGTGGCATTTGTGGCGTGTAATCTGGATGTTCACCACCTTGAAGCGGGTTTTGAAGGAGGCATTTCCATGAGATGAAGAGGGATTGCTGTCCTACCTTTGTGACAGTCAATAAAAGGGACCACTTTCTTCTTGGAAGTGCCTGATTCTGTGCACATTCCTATGCATTCTTTCTCTGCCCCCTGTCTCTCCCAACAAAGCGCTGCCATGCAACAAGGCAGCTACAATGACCACCCCACGGCAAGGTACGTGGCACTATAATCAGCATGCCAGCAGTTGTCTTCACTGGAATGTCATGGGAATTTTGCTGTACTGTGTTTACAGACCGGAAGTGGTTCTAAAGTCACGACTGCAAAAAACTTCCTGTTTGCAGTGTTTGATTATCAAGCAGATGTATTGAGGCAGGCCCATCCACAGCTGCTGCTGGCTTACGCCTTCTACAAAGTAGCTCGGTGAACTAAGTCCAATCATACAGCTGGCTTTCTTCACTCTGTTTGAAGGGGTAGATACTGTGTGTCTACTCTTGAGCACTCCTATGTTTCAGCTAAAGCTTGGGGAAGAAAAAAGAAATAGCTGCTCGTTTCTGGTGATTCTCCATCCTCAGTCTGTCACTGACGGCAACGAGTTGAGCGCAGTGTGCTGTCTCTAGCACGTATCACTGAGTGGGAGTGCAACAGGCTTGCAAACATAGCTCTCTGATTAGGGGGGGCATGGAATGCCAGCACTGGGTCTTCTGGGACCTTGCCCTAAAGCTCACTTCTTGCCTGCAGATGGTAGAAGTTCATGCAGCAGTGAAGAGTTGATGGGCTGTGATGAGATGTCTCTGCTTCCTCTAGGCAAAGACATGATGCTGGATGAAGCACAGTGTGTGTGCAACTTGTGGGCTGGTGGAGGCTTTGGTGCAAAGGTCAGGAGATGTTGCATGTGGGAGCATCCCTGGCTGTGGAAGCAACAGCCATGCTTAGAGAGGGCTCAAGCTACACCTTTCAGCCCTAGATTTTGTGAAACACATAACACTGACTGAGGGTCACATAACATGGCTTTCCTTGGTGTCAGGCTTCCTTTTGCAGTTGGAAGGGTTTAACCTTGATTGTTCGGACCAGGGAAATGCACTCAGCTTGAGAAGAAAGCATACAGGGAGAAGTTAAAACCAACACTTACCTCCAAAGACTACTTTTGTCTGGAAGGTGTGAAACTAGGCAGCAAAGCCTGTGAAACAACAGCTCTTTCCTTTGCGCCTTCTTTTGTTTGGCTGATAACACTACTTCCCTCCTCTTGCCCATCTGTGCCAAGTATTAGAAGAATATGGCACATTGCCTCAGGATGCTTCGGAATATCTAGTTGTCTGTGGCTTAGAACAAGCTGGAATATGAACACTTTGAAAATCAGATACTGGTTTAAATGTGAAAATGCAAGCTAAGCTCTTTTGAAAATGACCACCTATGTCTGTTCCTTATATAGAGAATAACATTTACAGGACAAGATGATAGGAAGGGGATGACTTCTGATTGACCCAGGGGTCACCTTATAGGCAGTTTGGGTGTTAGTGCTTTTCAGAGGTTCAAAAAAGTTGTTTTCGCATGCCTCTGGTAACAACAACAATGACCCTGCTCAGTCCCCTCCAGAACTGTGCATATTTGGATACCTGAAAGCAGAGTTTGCTGGCCCACTTTGTAAAGGAAAAGCCATCTCTGCAATGTGGCAACTTATGGGAATAGATGCTAAAAATTGTGATCTCAGCCAAAGACTGTGTATTGCTTCTGATGTGCTGTGAATGCACTGGAAAAACTCCCTGCACTATCGTTTATGGAGATGAAAAGCACTTGCCAACAGCAGTAAGCCATGGAAAGGCCATGGCAAAGCCCTTGCCATGACATTCACTGAAGAAGGGCATTTTTTCAGGGCAATGTCTCTTTGGTTTTGCATGAAGACATTTATGATGTGGTGTCACAAGGGCTGAACTCTTACTCACATGGCCTGAAATTCTCGGGCTCGGGGAATCCCAAAGGGAGTGGAGCAGTTTCCAGGAAGACTGCTCTCAGTTTCTCAGATATATGCTGATCTTTTTTCATGCTGTCATTGATTACAGAAGATATTGTCTTTCCTGATTGTTTACTTCTTCAACCAATCTGGATCTTTGCAGGTCAAGATAATCCAGCCCCATGGATCAGGAGAGGGGGTTGAAGTGAAGTGGCATAGCTGCAGCAGGGCTCAATGGCTGCAGGACTGGCCTGTTCACAGTTGAAACCTTTTGAAACTCTTGTCCTCAGAAAAAAGAAACCCTCAGGTGAGAGAGTAAGAGAGGAGGAGCATAGTGCACTGTGAATGGCATGAAGGCTGGTCTTAGTGGTGTGATTTGGAAATGCAGGGGCAGCACTGCTGTGCCAGGCTGAGTTGTGAGACTCTTGGAAACACTTTCCCCCTCAGAAAACATCCCTTTGCTCTCTGTGGATGTTTTCTTTAAATACTTTCTGGGGAGAGCACAGTGGGCTGTAAGCAGGTGCAGTATTATAGCCAGTGCCTGGTTCCCCTTTTTCGTTTTCCAGTGTAATTAATACCAATGTCCTAGTGTCTCCTTGCAGATAAGACTTGCCCAGCTGGGAAGTTGTCCTTGTTTAGGACAGAAGTACTCCCTGTCCTAGAGAAGAGCATAGCTGATGGAATCTCAGGACCATCTTTTGCTACCACATGGAAAGTTTAGTGTCCATCTTCTGGGGTATTATGCCTAGTTCTGGGCTCCCCAGTTCGAAAGAGACAGGGAACTGCTGGAGAGAGTCCAATGGAGTGCTGTGAGGATGATTAAAGGACTTGAACAGTTCTCCTGTGAAGAAAGGCTGAGAGAACTCCATCTGTTTAATCCTGAGAGGGGATCTTATTAAAGTCTGCAATTATCTGAAGAGTGGGTGTCAGGAAGGGGCCAGTCTCTTTTCAGTGGTGTCAGGTGATAGGAAAAGGGGCAGTGGGTACAAGTGGGAGCACAGGAGGTTCCACCGCAACATCATGAAAAAACTTCTGCCGGGGGAGGCGCAGAGAAGCATGCAGTCGACTCAATATGAGTGATAGAGCAAGTTCCAATTTATTATACCTAAACATTAGTTTATATAGAATTAGGCTTAACTGCATGTTCTAAGCTTATTGGTTCTTAAGTCTATCGCTATATGATTGACATAACTATTCCAAACACTTATTGGTTAAAAGACCTGATACCATACGAACAATCCAACTCTGTTCTGACTACAAGTCACAAAAGCATCCTGTCTCAGCGCCTTGGCCCTGCTCAATACAATGTTGCAAGACTTTTGCTGAATCCTTGGCTTCATCCTTGGTCATAATCTCGTCGTCCATGCTATCTTCAATGTTCAATCATCACACCAGCTGCTTCCCAGGCCTAATTCAATTCTAACTGTTCCTGCTCAAAGCCTGGATTGTACACAGCGTCTATCGATCCATGTCCCTGTTCTCTTAGCCACTCTGCAACAAACTTCCTTAATGTGAGGGTGACAGAGCACTGGAAGAGACTGCCCAGAAAGGTTGTGGAGTCTCCTTCTCTGGAGTCTTTCAAAACCCTCCTGGACACTGTGAGCTGCTCTAGGTGAACTTGCTTTTCGCAAGGCGTTGAACTACATGGTCTCCAGAGGTCTTTCCCAACTTCTAACATTCTGTGAGTCTTTCTCTTATTCCTCCTACTGTTATATGTAATTTGACCCCAAACAGGTTATTCTTAACCAATTACAATTTATTACATAAGAACAAGCAAGCAGTGCTTAAGGGTTCCCAGGCTGGGTGCAAGGATGGGGGGGGGGGGGTGTGTGTGTGTTAAACACTGTCCTTCCCGCACTCCTGCACCCCGAAAATGGCTCAAGTCCCCTCTTTTATACCCCATGCATGGTCCATCACTGGTCAGTTAGAAAAGCAACACTGGCTCCTCACTGTCCTCACTGGGCTAGGTGTCCTCTTTGGAAAGAAGCCGGCACATTATTGGGCAGTTCTTAATGAACTCGGGCTTTTCATTGTTGTTAGGGTCCTTCCTGTTGTAGCATGGTCTCTTCAGGTGTCTTAGAAGATGCTGCTAGCTAAGGGTCCTTTGGTCTCCTTAGGTGTCTGGGAAGATGCCTTTCCAAAGTGGAGTAGCAAAGAGGACTTAATAATAATAATAATACAACACTAAAAACAAAGTACATGAATCACCAAAATACATATAACACTACCTTCCGGTCAACTCCAGGGTGGGAGTCAGCTTTCTGCACAGGCTGGGACACTGAGACAGAATGGCCACAACAGGGCCATATAAGCAGTCAAGTCTTCATGTCCCTCAAAGGATGATGGCTTGTCTTTTGCTGGGGTGTTGTGAAGAGCAAGCAGCTATTTGTCATACTTTTTTAGGTATCGTTGGACTGGCCCAGAAAAAGACTGAACAGCATTGACAGAAGGTTTTATTCACTCAGCAGCACCGAAATATGCAGAGGTCTCCCAGTGAATAAAACTGGGGAGTCAGAGGGGAGAGCCAGTCGAGACTTTGGAGTGAGAAAGGAAGTCTGGATACACTCAGTTAGTCACAAAATAGTGCATGGCACTAGACGAGAGTCGCTTCTGAGGTAGCTCAGTGAGGCTGCAGGACATTCCTCTTGTCGTGCAGTAGGTGGAGAAAGAACACCAAGTGTTGGGCAATGTTACCTCGTGCAATTTCTGCCTGAGTGCTATCAGAAGCCTCCAGAAGTGCTCTCCCAAGTCTACAGCTACTCAGAAAGTGTGTTACCTAAAGCTCTTAAACAGAGAACATCCTCACTGGGCGACTGAAAAGCTCCTCCGTGACCTACAGGTCATTGTGTCATCCCTGTAAGTGAGAAGCATTAAGCAAAGACTTTAGTGTTTGCACATTGTGAGTTTGTATTTGTGGCCCAGCTTTTAAAATTGACTGCTCAAAATTTCCCTCCTGTTTCTGCATCCACAGCTGCAGCTCCCCTCCTCTGCACAGATATTCCCTAATCTAACATACAAAATCCTTGTATTTCTTTTACTTAACAGCTGCAGCAAGGGTTTTTCTGTTTGCTTGTTTTCCCTGACCGTATTTGGTCCTCCGTACCCTTTAACCTTAATTACAGACAGCAGAGCTAGGGTCATTGTTGTTGCATCAACTATGTGAGGTCTTATCCCAGCTGCTGAGTCTAACATTTTCATGTGGGCTAAAGCCTGGGAAATGCGATGCTCTTCAGGTCGATTACCCCTTAGTTTACAGTCTTCTCCCCAGTCCCTGGGCTGTATAATCTATTCACCTTGCAATATTTTAAGAAATGTCTTGGAGTTTGCTGGCTCATACTGACTCCTTCCCCTCCTCCAGTGATGCAAAGCAACCACAGCCCTGTGGTCCGTAGCAGCTGAGAACTGCTGAGAAGTGGGCCTTGGCGCTGCTAGCGCGCACACAGTGACGCACACAGAGCTGGTCTCGGCATTCTGCTCACCAGCCTCTAGCGCTAATCTTTTTTGCTGCTAACGTCCACCACCCTCATACTAATGCTCATCCTCACATGAGTGCACATAAACCCAGCAAGAGGATTTGGGAACAGCTTAGACAAATGGTACATTAGGGTCTTTCTCTGCCAAGTGATGTTTTTTTTATAAGGTTCCCATCACTGAGCTACTGTAAAAATAAATTCTCCAAGTCACCAGACAGCTGCCACCGTTTCAGACTCATCTGGCATCCAGACGTAAGGGATGGGGATTGTTATCCCAAGAAGAGCTAGCTTTTTCCCCTCTCAGGCTGCTGGATGTATGGAATGGATCTCTCTGTACATCTCTGTTCCTCTGAGCCAGAGGAAATTTGTGATTTTTTTGGTGTTTCTCTTCAGCCCAGGTAGGTTTTCAGATCCTGTGGCACTGCACAGGTACTTCTGACCCCAATGGATATTCAGAGATACTTACCCCCATGGTTGCCTGTTAAAGGACACATGCTCCCTGACAAGTAGTACCAGGATGCTGTTTGTATTGTGCAATCATGGTAGGTTATCTAGGTTAACTTTAAATAATCTAATCATGCAGGTAGCCAGTGGTGGAAAATTGTATTGGTTTCAGCCTCCGTAGTACCAACAGGTCTCTTCATGCCTCTCACTCTCTAACCTGACTCAACAATATGACTTGCCTGCCCAAATCCTCTTTCTTCAGTGTTCCTTTTAGATCCTCTATTGCCTTCTTGCCACGTTCACACCCTGTCTGCACTGTGAGCCAACGCCCTTTACACTGACAAACGGCTCACTTGCCGGTGTCAGGTTACGTCTGAGCACTGAACAACTTCTGCAGCATCACCTGTGATTAGACAAGTTTTTAGAGCTTTCTGGGTTGGTCAGTGATTCATGCAATGACAACTGTCCAAACCCTGCTCAGACAGTGAAAGCAGACTCAAACCAAGACTCGCTGGAAGATTAACAAGTGGCTGCAGGGTCCGCTGAGCTGCTTGTCCTGGCATCCTCCTTCCATTATACCATCTCTTCTAATCTTCTTCTAGTGCTCCTACAGACCTCCTTCTCATCCTGCATCTCCTTCCCCACTACATCAGCACCATCCATTCAATTTTCCTCTTTCCTTTGATGAGCAGATAAAGCCACATTTCTTCCTGGCTAAGCCTTCCTGCAATCTTTTCTCATCCTTGCCAGTCACTGTTGCTCGTCTCATCTGCTTCCCAAGCCCTCTGCACTGCCTATTTGCCAAGTCAATGTCTGTGGCAGAGCATTCCCTATGATAGTCCTGCTCCTCCCTATATACACCATACTGGGTATCAATTTGTTGGAGAAATATATCAATAGGCTCGCTCTGCTCTAGGCTCTAGGATGATCCACTCAGTGCAGGAATGCAGGAATGCTTATGTTGACCATGAAGAAATAACTAACATCTTAATGGTCAGGAGCACTGAAAGGAAAAAAATAATTAAAGAAAAATAAATCAAAGACCCGTGTAACAAGTTTTGATTGTGTTTTTAAAAGAGATGTCATTTTGAAGAGATATTAATTTCTTTGGTAGAGGTTCATGCCAAATACCAAGGGACCTATTTTCTCTTCTCCTCTGAAGAACAGTAAAGATTTTAATTGCTCAAATGGTTCTATCACTTAGCATGCTTGTTTGTTTTAGATGAGTAAACATAACGTTACCAAACACCCCTACACTCTGACATTCTCTGGTCTGAAAAAAATGGGTGTAATTTCCAGGGCAAAGGCAGTATTTTATTCTGCAGGAAAACAGCCCATGGAAAACTCCCAGAGATGAGATTTGTTTGCAAGACAGAGGCACTCTCAGCAGCAAGCTCTGTAGAGTTGCTAGAGAGGTAGTTTTATTCACAGAAAACACCAAGGAGTGAAAAGGGGTCAAATTTACCTCTCCCTTCCTGGGTAAGAAGTCATTTTACTTGTTCCCAGTCACTATGATGATACTTACCTTTTCTGGAAAGTGCTCTGAGATCTACAGACGGGAAGAAACATCATTGCTTAGCAGCTGTACATTTCCAAATATCCTCCTATTCCAGTTCTCCTGCTCTCTGGGCACGGTAGATGCTCTCTGCACATCTCCTACTCTCCGGGAGTGCTACTGCAGCCTGGGAAGCAAAGAGCATCTCTCATTCCCTATGCAAGTCCATTGATGAAAACATGAAATGCGTTGTGCTGCTAAAACTTGCTGAGCTTGTTTGAATAAATGCCAAGGATTAACAGCACATAAATTCACTATTGGTTTGACAACAATGATATTATGTGCCCTAAACACTGGTGGGATTTGTTCAGTGTTTAGGATGTGAGCTCTGAGGTGGAAAAAAGGGATTGCTAGTAATTTTTTAAGCCTCTTTGGCTGCACCAAGGCAGACTGTTGGTATTATATAAATTCTTTAGATAAAATAAATATCAGTCATTGTATGAGGGGAATGGATATTTAACTTTTCCAGTATATGGCTGAATAGTAATTCTGACTGTGGCTCACTATAAGCCAGGAAATAAAAATCACCACATCCCTATATAATAGGGAGGATGGAGATGTTGGAGTGGAAAAAGAATCCCAAAGGCCAACAATAAAGCAGAAGATTATGCTTTAAAAACGGCAGCACAAAGATTTCATTTTAGGTAGAAAACTAGAAACGTCATCTCCAAAACCTGTCCCCTCTGTGATTATTTTGTCCCTGGCTCTGGTGCTCAGCAATCTTGCAACCACAGTACCTGTGGGACAAAAGCCATTTTGAACAAGAGTGGGAACCATCTGGACAAAATGTGGCCCACAAGTTGACTGTTCATTATGCAGGGGCTGCAGAGGTGACAGAAGAGAGCGCTGTGATGACTTGCACTGGGACTAAGCCCAGATGGTGGATTGCAGGGGGTTGCTCACCCAGCAGTGCACGCCTTTGGGAGGCATGAGTATCTGCAGAGTTGTCTAGGGACTGACTCTCTTTAAAAGAAAAGCAAGCCAATTTGGGGGTGATTCGGATGGGGTTTTTTGTGGTTTGTTTGCTGGGTTTTTTTAAAAATGCACTTGCTGAAGGATAGGTCTGTATTTAAACTTCTCAGTAAGTGGCCTGATTTTCGAAGGTGTTCAGCATACACCAAACCTTCCACTCACCATCTTCTTTCTTGATATGAACCGTCCTCAGAAAAGGGTTCTCAAATGCTCTTTTTTCCTGTGACTAGAAACACTTAGTCATCTGAAACAAGACCCCAACACCCCCTGCTTTCTCGCCTGCCCGTTTGCCCTTGTGTTACCACCAAGTGTGGTGCGCTGCTTGCGTGGGTGACGTGGCCCCATCTCCTCCCGCGCTTCATAATCTTCAGCAACGCACCTATATCACTCAAAAGTCGGCAGAAAGCTCTGCTTTAGTGCTTCCCGTGGTGTCTGCTGGAGGTTGGGTGCAGAAGAAAATTAGTTTAGCTGAAGTTATAATCAGTTGCTCCTTCCTCCATCGGCATCCCTGGATGGCAGGCAGACGTTAGAGAAGCAGCCCTCGTCACTTACAAAGAAGGAAGGAAATGCTTCTCGTTAATTTCTAAGGGAGAGCTTTTAGTAAGTGCTTAGCAGCTCACCAGCCAAAACTGAAAAAGCTAGCTCCCTAGCGAGCCTGCCTTTTAGCTTGACTGCTTCCATACGGATTTCTACAGTCTTCTCACGCTCTTTCCGCAGCTAGATCAGTGGAAGATTTCCCACTCACCCGCTACTTTGCGCGCATTATGTAGTATTTTCCACCACAGCAGGCGGAAGAAAACTTGAACACAACTACATTACGGCTGGCTCTAGCTCTATGTGGCTGTCATGAACTCCTTTCTATATCCCATAGAAATTGCCAGAGATTATTCACTCCCTTATATCGTTACAAACCCGCTTATATCTAAATGCAGAGAAAGAAAAAGTAGGGTAACCCATTTCTTTTCTGTAAGGATTATTTAAAGGGTTTCACCCTCTGCAGGTGAAGGAGAGTGCTTGACTCAAGAGGACATGCAGACTGGAGCAGAGAGGTTGGCTTCTGTGGCTTTCCTGGGGTTGCAACACACCAGCCGGAAACTGTAATCCCAGTTGTGTTAGCACTTCAGAACCTCATAGAAACCCTCTGCAGTTATACCTGGCCTGTCACTGCTCCACTTAAATAATTGCATTTGCTTTTCTCTTCGCACTGAGTATGGTGTGGGGGCTGGAAATAGTGCCGGACTTGCCTAGAAAGTGACAGGTGAGAGTCAGTCATGCAGACAAACGAGTGGCAACTAAACACAAGCAAGGGCTCTGCTGGATCATCAATTTCTGCTTTACGCAGAAGCATGACGTAGGTTTTCCGCAGCTTCTCCTGGGCAACATCCTTCAGGGAACGTGTGCTGGCATCTGTATCTGGTGGTTTAGGAAGATATTCTTTCAAATTTAAGTGAGATGCTACTGGAAGACCTCTTGAGTTGGACTCACATTCCGCATTCACAGTAAGGCTTTGTTGCATCCCTTTGGGGTGAGCTCTGAGCACATTCTCACATTTTTCTTCTTTTATAGGAGCACCAACAAATCTCACTGCTTTCGCTCAGTAGGTAATGATGATGCACAAATGTTGTGAGAAACGTGGCTCCCTGAACTGGTGCAAAATGACTACTTTCTCCTCTTACACTGAACAGGACTCTTATACTGGATACTGTTTATCTCACTGGCTCTGCTTGTCTGCTTGCTCCCTAGAAAGAGGTTAGAATTAGAATTGCCTCCAGTAAAGCAGCTGCCCAGGCTCCCTCCTTGTCGAGATGCAGACACTGCTGAAACTGGTCTCATTTCACCTTTCCCACCCACCTACATGCTAGTGTGAGGCATGTGGAAATATCTGTCTCTCTCCACTGACAGGGCAGGGAGCTTGGGTAACCCATTCGGATTGGACACCTAAGTTTTAGATAGTTGAGACTTAGATTTGATGAGTCTGAGGAGATTGCTTATTGCCCAGAGACACTAATGTGGATAAATATGTGAAAGGTGGGTGTCAGGAGGATGGAGCCAGGCTCTTCTCAGTGTCTTCTAATGATAGGACAAGGGGCAGTGGGTGTCAGCTGGAACATAGGAGGTTCCACATAAATATCAGGAGGAATGTCTTCACAGTGAGGGTAACAGAGCACTGGAAGGGGCTGCCCAGGGAGGTTGTGGAGTCGCCTTCTCTGGAGATGTTTAATGATCCTGCTGTGGCAGGGGGATTGGACTAGATGAACTTTTAAGGACCCTTCTAGTCCCTAATGTTCTGTGACTCTGTGATTCTGTGACATACAGGGACTGTGAAGTCCATATCAGAAAAAGCTTCTGTAAATTAAATGTACATTTCAGTGAAATGTTTTTCCTATGAAAGACAAAATTGTCCATCAAAGACAGCACGGATATGATTAATTCTGGGGAAAGTAATGAAAATATGACTTCAGAAGAAAATAGACCCATGAAGTTGGTCGCTGCTTTTCAGGTATTTGAGTGGTAAAATATGTGGTTTTAGATGACATTTTGGTGAGGACAAATTTGTCACTTGTCTCTCAACAGCCCATTCCCAACATCCCGCTGAACATACTGGGTGCTCCAATCACTTGTTAAACACACACGTGCTGTGATCCTGGATCAAGGGTCAGACTGTCGGTAGATGATGGATTTTGTTGGGCTTCCGTGTGAGCTAAGCCCAAGGGCAGTGAAATAGCTAGCGAGTTTGCTACCCTGGATGTGAGGTGAGTGGACTTTGGCCTATTCAGAGATGTCCTTGGTAGACTGTGATGGGACAGAGTTCTGGAGGGAATGGGAGGCCAAGAAAGCTGGTTAACAGTCAAAGATCACCTCCTCCAAACCCGAGAGCACTGCATCCCTAAAGACACAGTCAGACACGAACAGCTGGAGGCCTGTGTGCATGACCAAAGGGGTCCTGGACAAACTTGCATATAAGAGAGAAGCCTACAGAGGGTGGAAGCAAGGACAAGAAGCCTGGGAGGAATACAGAAGAATTGTCCAGGCAGCCAGGGATCAGGTTAAGGAAGCCAAAGCATGGATAGAATTAAATCTGACCAGAAACATCAAGAGCAATAAGAAGGGATTCTATAGGTATATTGGTAAGAAAAGGAAAACCACGGAAAATGTGAGCCCCCTCCAGAAGGAAAGAGATGACCTGGTTAGCCAGGATACAGAGAAGAGTGAGCTACTCACAGGTTTTTTTGGTGTCAGTCTTCACTGGAAAACACTTAAACCACACTGTCCAAGACCATAAGTCAAAGGCTTGGACAGTGAGAAGGAAGTATCTCCCATGATAGCGGAAGAACAGGTTCATGACTATATAAAGAACCTGAAGTTTTACGAGTCCATGGGACCTGATGAGATAAATCCACGGGTCTGAGGGATCTGGTGAATGGAGTCGCTAGGCCATTATCCATCATATTTGAGAAATCATGGCAGTCGGGTGAAATTTCTAACAACTGGAAACATAACCCACATTTTTAAAAAGAGAAAAAAGGACCTTAAGAAACTGCCAAAATCTTGAACTCCTGACCTCTAGTGTGCTCCTCATGCAGGAACAAGAGTGGACTACTGGGGCAAGGAGGAAGAAGCGAGCACAGGTCGGTTGTACTTCTCTCAGCAACACTGACCAGCAGCACATTGGTCCTCTTGGTTAGGCACTAGGAACCATAAAATGGCTTAGGGTAGAAGGGACCTCAGAGGTCATCTGGTTCCAATGCCCTTGTCATGGGTAGGGACACTCTCACTAGACTAGGATGCTCGGAGTCCCATCCAGCCTGGCCTTGAACACTTCCAGGGAGGGGACATCTACAACTTCTTTGGGAAACCTGTTCCAGTGCCTCACTATCCTCATAGTAAGGAACCTTTCTAAGGTCTAATCTAATCTAAATATACCTTCTTTAACTTGAAACCATTCCCTCTTGTCCTATCACTAGAGTCCCTCTTCAGCTTTCCTCTAGATCCCCTCCAGGTTCTGGAAGGCTGCTATAAGGCTCCCCAAGAGCCTTCTCTTTTCCATACTGAACAACTACAACTTCCTTTGTCTGTCCTAATATGATAGGCTCCCCAGCCCTCTGATCATCCTCATGGTCCTTCACAAGGATGGATTCACTCCATGAGTTGGATTCACTCTGACTATTCCAAGTCTTTCTTATACTGGGGACTCCAGAACTAGAGACATACTCCAGGTAGAGTCTCATGAGAGTAAAGCATCACAGAATCACAGAACATTAGGGATTGGAAAGGACCTCAAAAGATCATCTAGTCCAATTCCCCTGCCACAGCAGGATCACCTAGACCAAGTCACACAGGAACATGTTCAGGTGAATTTTAAACATCTCTAGAGAAGGAAACTCCACCACCCCCCCTGGCAGCCCCTTCTAGTGCTGTTACCCTCACTGTGAAGAAGTTCCTTCTGATATTTATATGGAACCTCCTATGTTCCAGCGCACAACCCATTGCCCAGAATCATCTTCCTTGAGCTGGTGGTTACAATTCTTTTGATACAGTGGAGGAAATGTTTGGCCTTCTGGGCTGCTCTCACACTTTACTGGCTCGCCTTGAGTTTATCATCTGCCATCACCCCCAAGTCCTTCTCCTCAGGACTGCTCTGAATGCATTCAGCACTCAGCAGATATTTGTGCTTGGAATTGCCCCAGTCCAGATGTAGGAACTTGCACTTGGACTTGGAGAACCTCATGCAGATTGCACAGGCCCAGTTCTCAACCCTGTCAAAATCCTTCTGGATGGCCTCCCTTCCCTCCAGCTTGTCAACCACACAGCCTGGTGTCATTGGCAAACTTACGGTGGGTGCACTCCATGCTGCTGTCCATGTCACCTACAAAGAGGTTAAACAACACTGGACCCAAAACAGAACCTTGAGGAACCCCAGTCATAATTAAATACTGATTTGACAAGATATTTAGACCCTGATCTCTGAGGTGCCTTTTGGAGGCCCTCTCTTCTCTCTTGCTCTTCACTGACTGAGAAAGGTGCTGAGATGCTCTAGACTCCTGATGTAGGTACTTGTGCTGTACAGAAGGTTCCAAGAATGCTTTACCTACATCACTGGCTCCACTAGAAATGAGGTTTTGGCTGTGGCTGAAGCCTCGTGTCCAGCTTTGCTGTGGAGCCAGGCAGCCTCTCCATCCTCCTGCCACCCAGCTGCCTGGGCTCTCTAGCACTGCTTGCTACTCCCACAGTAGAATCATAGAATCATAGAATCATAGAATCATTACGGATTGGAAGGGACCTAACCCTAACCCTAAGATCATCTAGTCCAATCCGCCTGCAACAGCAGGATCACCTAAACCAAGTCACACAGGAACCTGTCCAGTTGGGTCTTGAATATCTCCAGTGAGGGAGACTGCACAACCACCCTGGGCAGCCTGTTCCACTGCTCTGTCACCCTCACTGTGAAGAAGTTCTTTATCAGGTTGATGTGGAACCTCCTATGTTCCAGCTTACAACCATTGCCCCTTGTCCTATCACTACATGACACCGAGAACAGCCCAGTGCCATCCTCCTAACACCCACCCCTCAAATATTTGTAGACATTAATGAGGTCACCCCTCAGTCTCCTCTTCTCCAAGNGTCAGCAAACTTGCTGACAGTGCATGCCAATCCCTCATCCAAGTCATCAATGACTAGATTGAACAGGACCGGTCCCAGCACCGATCCCTGGGGCACTCCACTAGATACAGGCCTCCAACTAGACTCTGTCCCATTGACGACTGCTCTCTGACTTCTACCCTGTAGCCAGTTTACAATCCACCTCACTACCCGAAAATCTATGCCACACTGCCTCAGTTTGTCTTCAAGGATGCTGTGAGAGACCGTGTCAAATGCCTTTCTTAAGTCAAGATAGATGACATCCACCGTTCTGCCATCATCCATCCACCTGGTTACACCCTCATAAAAGGCTATCAGGTTGGTCAAGCATGACTTTCCTTTTGTGAAGCCATGCTGACTGTCCCTAATGACCCTCCTGTCCTTGATGTAGGCTGTCCATGGTGCCCCTTCCCTGATCTGTCCAGGACAGTGGACGATCCCTTAAAGGCAACCTTTAGTGACAGGGAAATGCAAAACAGCCATAACCAGAAATGCATGTTATGCAGGAACTGTGTCATGACATTGGACGATAAATGAATGTCCCTCCTAAATCAACACAAGGACCCTCTTAAGAGCAGCTTTGAGACCGCTGTTATGGTTGGTGACCAAACTTATTTTTCCTTCTGCTTTTGGCAAAGTGTTTGTTAGAAGTTTCTGCTTTATCGTGGTCCTGCTTCCCTGCCAGCCCTGCCAGGATGCTTGTGCTGGGGGTGTCTGGCCTCTCTCAAGAGACACTTTATAACACATCACTAAACAGCTTCCCTTTCTTCAACCTGAATCAAACCCTTTATCCTCCTTGGAAGAAAGCTGTTGGGAGAGGCTTCGTGCCTCTCTTCCAGGGGGTGTGTGTGCAGAAATAAAAGCAAATTAGTGAAAAGCCAAGACCTACAAAGCAGATCTCCTTCACAGGCATCCTTGAGGTGCCCATTGGGGTGTCCTGTTTAACCTGCTCGATCCCATACGAGGACCTCTCGTTAGTACTTTTGGGCACCTCATGTCTGACAGCCTGCTGCCTGGCATCGTCCCTTTGGGAGATCTGGCACTGATTCCATCCAGACTGTTGTTTCCAGGTCAGTCTCCGCATTTCTGCTGACCATGTTGCCTCCATCATGAGATCATGTCTTTCCAGAGAAATCCTGCTAATGCCTTCATTCTGCGAGACCAGTATATATAGGGGGAGCTTCTCTGGGGCTGTACTGCGCAGTCCCGCCAAGGCATTGCTGTCTCCCCACCACCTCTACTTCTTTCGTCGCTCTCGCATTGCAGCAACTGCAAGCATGGACATTACCATCCAGCACCCCTGGTTCAAGCGTGCCCTGGGACCCCTCATTCCAAGCCGTTTGTTTGATCAGTTTTTTGGAGAGGGTCTCCTCGAGTACGATCTCCTGCCTTTGTTCTCTTCCACTATCAGCCCATACTACAGGCAGTCCCTGTTCCGCAGCGTGCTGGAGTCAGGCATTTCAGAGGTAAGGGCCCTTCAGCTTCTTCTCCTTTTCCTTCTTCTCCATCCTTATGCCTTCACCTGCTCCTCTCCACCCTCAGTTCGCTAGTGGGGGTTGACAGCTGTAGCCCTGTATGGGGATATGACAGGGAGAGAAGGACCTTCAGCCCATCTCCAAGGACAGTACTCCTGCCTCTTCTTGGGTGTGAAAAGAAACTGTGCTGGGGAGAAGGTTTTCCTTACAGAAATGAAAACTATTCTGGTTCCGTGAGGCAAGAGAGGAGTTAGGCTGCTTGGTATGGGAAAGGACTGGTATTTGGGAGCTTATTCGGGCCCCCTCCATTGCCTCAAGAGCTAGATGGTTTTTTGCAAGTCCACACTGGAAGACCCAGGAGCAATTCTCTGAAGGCAGAGAGGAGTGCATAGCCATGGGGGCTGCGGTCTGGAGATCAGGGATCAGTGCTTTCTGGAGCATTCTCTTTACTGTTTTCCTCCCAGAACTAAGACTGCAAAGAAACAATCAGTTGCTGAAAGGACAAAACGCGTGCTCTCAGAGTGCATGATGTTGGTCTCCATTCCCTCTTACTGCTGAGAGCAAGTGCCCGGCAGATTGCTGAGTGCTCGGGGGTCCTGAGCCCAGGAATAGCAGTGAGACATTACACACAGTTGCAGTGGTACAGATGCCTGGTGTGGCTTTCCAGTGTCCCTGGGTCCCTACAGCGGGAAGAAGATTGCTGATGAGGCCTGTAGTCACAGAAGACAAAATTATGATACTGTCAGACCATCCCTTCTCTGGTTTTTCATCTGCTCTGACACCATGGTTGTGTCCATGCTCAGAGCTGGGTCTTACCGTCTAACCATGGTCATTCCAGGTGAGGTCTGACCGGGACAAGTTTACAATCATGCTGGATGTCAAACACTTTTCTCCTGAAGACCTGAGTGTGAAGATCATTGATGACTTTGTGGAAATTCATGGCAAGCACAGTGAAAGACAGGTTAGTGGAAGTGACAATATTGGTGGAATAACTGGGGAGTCAAGCTCCACTTTCTCTTTCCAATGCCTTCATCTGAAGGGAAAAAAAGAATATATCAGAAGAAGAAGTTATTAATTGATTGTTATTATTGGTGTGGCCTGTTCCTTTAGAGCTCCAGCCTGATATCTGGCAATAACAAGCTAATCCACAACTCCTTTGTTTATTTTCAATCATCACCTTCCATAACTGTCAGATGACTGTGTCTATTGTTCACTAATGACTCTGGATCAGACAAAGAGCGTCATCTAGTGCTGCCAAAGCATGGCTGAGTTTTCATAAGCCAGAATCATTAGTGAAAACAGAATTCTCATGTGCTGATCTAGGAGACAAAAGCGAGAGCAAACAAAACAAAAGAAAAACAACGGAGTGCCTCAGGCTTGGAAACTTTTGGCATGTCTGTCACAGAAATATTTGGGGGGGTTGAAAAGTGAAATACCAGCAGGGGTTTGATTCATGTCATACACTTTTTGGCCAGGCGAGTCTCTAGCTTGGAAAAAGTGTCCATCTTTTAATGTAGTTATTTCTTTCCAGAGCAAGAGAGCAGCAATTTTCATGTCTGACTTAAAAAATAAAAACTATTTCTCATTCTTTTGGCCAAGACAAGAGGGGCCAAGACTGTGTGCTTTGGCTAGTGCAGTGCCACTGCCCAGTAAGGAAAGACACGAGTGCACGTGCATTGCTTTAACCTCTGCAGAACCACAGCCTTTGTGTCCAACTATGTCTTGAAATCAGAGTGCCTGTGTCCGAGCCAGATCCTAATCTAGGATCACGTTCTACTGCTCTGCTCAGCTCCAGCAGCTTCAGCGACATCATGAGGGAACACCTGGCCCTACAGACATGTGAAACAGAGTAAAAGCAGAGATGCACCCAGCAATACTGGCAGTGCAGTGTCATGACAAGCCAGGATGAACAGGGACCCTTCTGTGGTGGAGCTGTAGAGTTGAGTGGAGGGGGCATGTCATGGTGCATCGTGGGTTTCTGATGGGCCTTCCTTCCTTTCTCCACTGCCTCTCAGGATGACCACGGCTACATTTCCCGTGAATTTCACCGCCGGTACCGCTTGCCTGCTAATGTGGACCAGGCTGCCATCACATGCTCCCTGTCCAACGATGGTATGCTGACCTTCTCGGGCCCCAAGGTCCCCTCCAACATGGACGCCAGCCACAGTGAGAGGCCCATCCCTGTGTCCCGGGAGGAGAAGCCCACCTCTGCGCCTTCCTCCTAAGCCGGCCTGCTGCTGCGGTATGCAGGCTGCCACTGTCTGCCGCTCTCAGTCCCAGAGCCATTGCATAGATATCAGTGAATATCTAGAGGGGTTAATTTTGTTGGTTCCTCCCTCTCCCTTTGTTTCTCTTTTTTCTCCCTTCCCTTGGATGAGATGAGGGCTGGGTGAGTGGCTGGTGGACTTTGAAGCTGAAAGCTGTGAGCTGTCCCGTGAGGATTGTATGAATGATGCGTGCTGCCGAGATGTTGTACTTGCTGAAGGGGTCTTTGTCCAGTGCTGTAGTCTATAACTACCATCAGGTGGGAGGTGACACACATAAGAAGCGTTGGCTTCTGGTGCACCAAGTCTTGAGGTGTGGCTTGAAGCAGGGACAAAGCCCTGCAGACTTGCTCTGCTCCAGACAGAATTAAACTGGTTACTCTTAAATGCAGCAGAGCCAAGCCCCACACCTGAGGTCCTGCATACATGCCATGAGCATGCCTTGAGTGTCTTGCAGCCGCAGGAGACGTATTAACACCAGCAAGGGGTTGCAACATCGTTCTCTTTGTAGCCAAGTGCTTCAGTGCATCTTGGTCACACCACTATTCTGTTGTTTCCCTTAGGGACAACTGACATGAGGACAAGCACATTTTCCTACTGTCTTACTAGGCCCTTGGGGGATAGAGTGGGGAGCTCACTGCTGTGCAAAGGCTTCACATTCCCAGCCTGTCAGTAGCATACCATCTCCCTTGCTCTCACTGTAAATCTAGGGTAGCTCCACCTACCTTCTACCTGCTTCCATGAGTATCTGGCACTCAACCTGAGAACACGGTCAGTGGCGGTCAATAAAGAGATATAGGCAACACGCAATTGGCTTTGGGGGTTTCTTTGTTCCTTTCTAAGGCTTTTGAAGTTGAAAGTTTAGCACGACGCCTGACACTGCTTGGACAACATGCTTTCCACCACTGGAAATGAACAAACTGTGCTCCTTTTGTGACGATGATGGCTTGTCCTTTCTTTCATGCTGCCTTATCCTTCTGCAAGCAAAAGAAAAAGATCAAAAAAAGAACAATATTCAGTAGCCTAACCACCATGACACTCCTGAAGTTCATTGTGTCAGTGAAGGCGTCTAGTTTGCATGATAGCATGTGAAGGGTTTCATTCTGAAATGAATGATTAACATTGGTTTTGGGCAGGGTGGGAAGGACATAGATACTAGCTCTTCCCACAGTTGCCGTGTGTGAAATCCATGGCTCCTGAGCCTGCATAGATGTGGCCGCCCAAGACCAAGTGTTTCAGTACTAATGCTTGACTCAAATAGCTTCCCATGTGAATAGAAGTATGTGGTGTTTAAGAAAAGCACAGTATTACTCTGTGTCTCCATAATTAATCCCACAGGTAAAATCAGATTGGACAGTGAGTGCTTTTCCTCTTGGTAGACATCCAGCACCTGCAATGTGAGATCACAGTATCACAGTATCACAGTATTATCAAGGTTGGAAGAGACCTCACAGATCATCAGGTCCAACCTGTTACCGCAGAGCTCAAGGCTAGACCATGGCACCAAGTGCCACGTCCAATCCTGCCTTGAACAGCTCCAGAGATGGCGACTCCACCACCTCCCTGGGCAGGCCATTCCAGTGGCCAATGACTCTCTCGGTGAAGAACTTTCTCCTCACCTCAAGCCTAAATTTCCCCTGGCGCAGCTTGAGGCTGTGTCCTCTTGTTCTGGTGCTGGCTGCCTGAGAGAAGAGAGCAACCTCCTCCTGGCCACAACCACCCCTCAGGTAGTTGTAGACAGCAATAAGGTCTCCCCTGAGCCTCCTCTTCTCAAGGCTAAACAATCCCAGCTCCCTCAGCCTCTCCTCATAGGGCTTGTGCTCAAGGCCTCTCACCAGCCTCGTTGCCCTTCTCTGGACACGCTCAAGCACCTCAATGTCCTTCCTAAATTGCGGGGCCCAGATGGAGCTTCTAATGTCCACCTTGGCTCATAAGTAGAGAAGGTCACTGCTTCCTCAGGAGCAGACACATGTTTGTCTTAATCAATATGTCCATGCATACACTCATGTCATAGAATTATTGTAGAACAGCTTTGATTGGAAAAGACCTCCAAGATCATTGAGTCCATCCATTAACCTAACTGTACCAAGCCCACTGCTAAACCTTGTCCAGATCTACATGACTTTTAAACAAGGAACTTCTTCATGGTGAGGGTGACGGAGCACTGGAACAGGCTGCCCAGGGGGGTTGTGGAGTCTCCCTCGCTGGAGATATTCAAGACCCGACTGGATAGGTTCCTGTGTGACTTGGTTTAGGTGATCCTGCTGATGCAGGATGATTGGACTAGATGATCTTTCGAGGTCCCTTCCAGTCCATAATGATTCTATGATTCTATGATTCTGTGGTGATTCTACCACCTCCAAGGGCAGCCTGTTCCAGTGCCTGGTAACAACAAAGCCAGAGTATCCTTCCCAGGAAAGAGCGCACGTTCATGCCCTCACCAGGAGGCAAGGAAAGCTGGAGAAAGTATTTGTTCTGCTGAAAAGATCAGACAAGCAACCTCATCCTCTTTGCTCCAGATTAGCTGTGACAAAGAGAGAAAATACAGGCAGTGCTATTTTCTCGTGGCATGGATTTAAACGTTCATAAGAGCCATAAACACAGGAGCTCTGGCCTGATTTAAAATAAAACAAGAATATGAACAAACATGTTTTTCCACTTCGCCTAAGCCAAAATGAGTGAGGGCTGGTAGTGGGGAGTAAGGATGTTGTCCCTTATCTGCAGAAAGTGAGTGTGCTCCAGGGCTCAGCCCTGTCCCTTGCCTAATCCCCCTGAGGCCAGGGTGTTTGGAAGCTTACTGAGACAAATGTCTTCTGTGACAGAGCCTGGAACAGGGCAGCTACCGAGAGCCAGGGAGTCAATCAAAGCTGCAGGAGGAGTGAAGCAAGAAATCCCCGCAGTGTCTAACACTATTTTAAACCTAATTTTTTACTGAGATTAATTATGGGGTAATCCCAAAGATTTTCTACCAAACAATGTGCAGCCAGTTGCACTTTAAGGCATGAATGAGCATGTTTGAGGAAAGGGCAATTTCACAGCAGAAGGAAGCAGTTGCTACAGGCATGGAAAGGGCATTTTAACAGCAGCTGCCTCACACTGCTTTGGCTGGTGCTAACAGGCTGCTGGCCTCTGCTTCTTTACCTTCAGAAGCATTTCCCTGCAGGAGCCTGGGTGCCTCCCTGAGGTGTGTTGACATATCTCTCTTTCCTGACACAAACTCAGCAAAGCCATGATTTAAAATCCTCAAACAGCCCCAGATATTTAGTCCTCGATCAAACCTCTCAGAGATGCAAAAACAGGGAAGTGTAATTTGAGTGTGATCTGTGTGCAGACATTATGCACAGGTGTCTGAGCGGTGTATGTCCCATGAAATTACATTTCAGCCATTTTTGAGCCCCTTTCTCTGTCCAGATGGCAAAAAGTAAGAGGTTTGTTGATGGGAAATCTGGGTGGCCAGATTGTTGCTGGTTTGGGGAAGCCAGAAGCCAGGTATGCGAGCCGCAGTTTTTGCAGTAGCTCCAGAGCTGCAGTGCAGCAGATGCCGAAAGACTCCTCACTTTCAATATTTTCAGCCTCTCACTTTTGGAAGAAACCATGGGGACACTAGACCTTGACTGTCTTAGTGCTCTGAGAAGGGCTGATTTTAAAGCTCTCTGCAATCCATCAACTAATTAAAAACATGAGCTGCTGCTAAAAGCCTCTGCATGGGGACATGCCAAGCAGCTGGTGGTGTTTTGTATAGGAGGGAGATTGTGTCACTGAAGGTTCCTCTGGCTGTTCCCAGACCCAGATTCCTCCTGGCTCCAAGGCACAGAAGAGCTTGGTAGGGGCATAATGGCTTGTGTTTATTAGTATCTATGTGTCACTCAAACATTTTTCATCCTGATCTTACTAGTCACATTGTTCCAGGATACACCTCATCCTCTTCCATGCAGTTGGCTCTGCAGAAGTTAGTTTTCTTTTGTTGAGATTAATTTTTGTTTAAAGAAACTCTTTTCATCCATAGCTTATGATGACAGCTTCAAGAAGGGGTTCTTTACCTCAGCTTTCTATGTAAATGCAGCTGTTAACAAGGTGTTACTAACTCTCCTCAAGGATTAACAACATCTCTTGAAAGTTTGCTCACTAGTACCTCAGTTGATGAAATTATCATGGGGGCAAAGGCAGTGGATGACCCTGCCCACATAGCACTGACAGCACCTTTCAGTGCCTGGTGTAGGATGGTCTCTAACCACAGGGTTCTGCTTGGGGTGACTATTCATCCTTATTCCACTGTGTTTGCATTCAGTATGCTGATCTTGCTTGCCCACAGTAAAGCAAAAACAACTTTAATTTCCCCTCCAGAGAAATGGTTAAAGGGTCTTGAGGGGGATGCACCATGGATCCAGGACCATGCAACCCTTTAGGTACTTTCCCCTCCTCCCCCAGGACCCAATGCCCCAGTTGTAATGGCAGCAACGTGGTGATAGCAGCAGCTCCTGCTGCTGCACCTGCCCCATCTTCTTCTCAGCATTGAACTGCTTGGACAGGGTATGTCACCTCTGCCTGAACCACAGAATGACAGAATGGTTGAGATTGAAGGGTGCTTCTGAAGGTCATCTAGTCCAACCCTGTGTCAGAGCAAAATAAGGGGGGTTTAGAACGTGTCTAGAGGAGACTCTGCCACCTTGCTGGGCAGCCTAATGCAGTGCTCTGTTACTCCCCAAGTAAAACAGTTTTCCTTATGTTTAGATGAAAACCTGTGTGTTCCAGTTTGTGACCGGTGACCCTTGTCCCATCATTGGATACCACTGAAAAGGGTCTGGTCCATTCCTCCTGACAATCATCCTTTAGATATATATAGGCATTAATAAGATTCCCCCCCTTTCTCTGGGTTAAACAGACCCAGCTCTCCCAGCTCTCTTATGAGGCAAGTGATGTAAGCTGATCAAAGCCTAGAGGAGTCATCCTTACCTCAAAAGCCATCCTCTGCCTGTCTTGTAAGGACCTATCTTACCCCATGAGGGCTCTGAACTCTTTAGAAAATTGCCCCCTTGCTTGGGAAGGGTGGGCTCAGCCTGGCCTGAAGAAGTTGCCCTGCCTCAGCAGAGGTGCTGGCAGCTGGGCAGAGACTCAGCAGCACATGACACTGCTGGGGAAAGTCCAGCCAGCTGCCACACATTACGTGGTGACTCTGCCAGGTGTCCTGCCTGGCTTCCCTTTTACGGCCCATATTCTCCCAGACTGCTGTGAACACAGGCTGCCAATGGGCTGCCACTGTTGCTGCGCTGGGGCAGCTGTGAATTAAGGGGATCCCACTGTGGGAGAGGGTAAAATCGGGGACACACACCAACCACCAGCTCAGGGCTGCTGATAGCCATCAGCCATGGCTTACAGATGTCTGATATGGCTGAGAGTGTGGTTGCCTGCATAGAGCACAGAGCTTTATAGCTGTGTGCTACAGCAGATGTTTGCTGACGACACCAAGCTGGGAGGCTTGGCTGATACGGCTGAGGGCTGTGCTGCCATCCAGAGAGACCTGGACAGACTGGAGGGCTGGGCACAGAGAAACCAGATGAAGTTCAACAAGGACAAGTGCAGAGTCCTGCATTTGGGGAGGAATAACAAACTCCACCAGTACAGGCTGGGAGGTGATCTACTGGAAAGCAGTCCTGTGGAGAGGGACCTGGGGGTCCTGGTGGACAACAGGTTAACCATGGCACAGCAGTGTGCCCTGGTGGCCAAGAAGGCCAGTGGGATCCTGGGGTGTATTAGGAGGAGTGTGTCCAGCAGATCAAGGGAAGTTCTTCTCCCCCTCTACTCTGCCCTGCTGAGGCCTCATCTTGAGTACTGTGTTCAGTTTTGGGCCCCCCAGTTTAAGAGGGACAGGGATCTGCTGGAGAGGGTCCAGCGGAGGGCTACGAGGATGATTAGGGGACAGGAGGNCTCAGCTGGGCAGGGGCCATAGGAGGTCTTTGAGATCCCAACCCAAAGCTGCAGTGCTTCCTGCTGTGCCTGTTCCCTTCTCTCAAACCCCAGCATTCAAAGACTAATCTACCTAAACTGCAGTGACAGTAATGAGATGGTCCAAAGGCCACAGGCCAGTATATATCAGTTGTCTGCTTTGGGGCTATGGAGAGACACAGCTACACCTGAAACAGAGGCAGATTGACCTTCAAGGCTCTGGGGACTAGTGCAAGGACTCTTGTCCTTAAAGCACGTATTGCTTCCAGACTGTGCTGCCATATTTTTCTGAAGCTGTTTTTCCATGCACAGAACACTTTGCAAAACTAGCACCATATTTGCACAAATGCAGTTTGATTTCCTTGATGCCTTAAATGCTATGTTCAGAGATAACCAAAGGATTTTTATGATGCAGCAGTATGAGCTAATATGGACAGTATGGGGCGGTATGTACTAGTGTGAGGGAGTATGGGGGATTATGGGCTATTGTGGGGCAGTATGGGCTAGTATGGGCTAGTAGGGGATGGATTGAGGCATTAAAGGTTAGTATTGGGGGCCATGTGGGCACTATGGGGCAGAAAGAGCTAGTATGGGGCAGTATGAGGCATTATGGGTCAGTATGAGCTAGTACAGTGCAGCGTGGAGTATGGGCTAGTATAGGACTCCAACCAGTCCTTCCCCTTCCTCTTCTTCCACTTCTTTCCCCAGCACATGCCGGCAGCTGCAGGAGCCCCTGAGCCCAGCGCCACCGAAAGGTGGCAGCAGCCCCCTGTCCTTGGGATTGAGCTGCCTGCCCCTGCCTTGAAGGAAAGCCCGTTGGAAGGTCGCGCTCGATGTCTTGCTGAGCACCTCCCGTGTGCTCTCCAGAGATGCTTTTCCCCGCCACCCCACGCAGCAGTCATTATTTCCGTTTGCATTTCCCTTTTCCCTGTGACAATGTGCTCCGAGGGAAGCAGAGTAGCACCATTGTCTGGGCTGTCTCGGTTTTCCACCCACTCAGGGTGATGTCTGCCCTCCAAAAGGCTAATTCCAACTTGCTTGGGTTGTTTTTATTTTTCTTTCTAGAGAAGTCACTTAGAGTTGAAAACTCGCTCCTACCTTTGACTGGGCTTTTTCTCTCCATGTTGAGCTGGGCAGGGCTGTGCCAGTTCCTGGAGGATGGGGCAGGCAGGGTCACCATTCCATCGAATTGCTGGTGTAGAAACGAGGAGCTGGAGAGGGGAGAAATACCAAACTGTTTTGCCCATATGCAGGCCATTGCCCTGCAGGAGGATCTGGTCAGAGGGGTCCCTTTTAATCCTCCCTTGTCCCTTGTGGAAGCTCAGAATGCCTGGCCGAGGACTCGCACTGGAGTGGCATTTGGCTCTGACCGTGTTGACGCTGACGTAACTGACCAGGTGTCTGTCACAAGAGCTAACAGGAGAGCTGGAAAGACTTTGAAAGAAGCCTGCATCATGGCTTTAAGTGCTGTGTAATGAAGGTTTATGGTTGATTTCCTGCTTTTTTGGTTGTTCTTTGCTTTTACTTAAGACGTATTTGAGATGTCTAACTTGTTACCACCGGTTTTGCTGGGAGGCTTCTTGGGCACTTCAGAGGATTTGTATGTTGAACTGTCTCACCCTGCAAACAAAGTGTGTCAAATCCTTCCCAAAGATACTGGTTTTCCAAAGCATTCATTGAAAGCCTGATCTGT
The DNA here is from genome assembly GCA_013400115.1 of Rhinopomastus cyanomelas. NCBI lineage: Eukaryota > Metazoa > Chordata > Aves > Bucerotiformes > Rhinopomastidae > Rhinopomastus > Rhinopomastus cyanomelas. The sequence goes on from VXBP01004727.1 coordinate 51,946, forward strand.
GTTCTCCAATAATTTATGAACTACTTACAAAGGGTGCACAAAGCAGCAATGTAAGATGCCTGACTTATTTATGTGCTTCAGCGGGCAGAGGGCTAAGACAAGCTACACGCAGCTTTATCTCAGTCTCTGGATATGTCATTATTTCCCTTGTGAGATTCGTGACCCCGTAATACATAACTCCATCCATGGGACTGGAACCAGGAAGCCCAACAGGCTCATTCAGCTTCTGCAGCATTTTGGCTTCCCCTGGTGATTTGTGCTTCTCATTGATTTTCAGCATGTCAGCTCATACACTCACCTGAGTTTAGCACAAAACAAATATTCTGTCACATCAATGCAGGAAAAATGGAATTCAGTGAACTTAATTAGCAATGGCAGGGTGATCCAGCAGAGTCACAGAGAGGATTTTGTAAAGAGAAGCAATTATTCACAGTTTTTTGCCAGGCAGCAGTTTCTCTAGCTATACACACCAGCAGTGACTGGTAAGCCCACTAAGCTAGCTTGTCTTTCCCAGCAACTAACACTCTTATTTTAACTTAAAGAGAAAGGCAGTGTGGAGTAAGAGTGATGTTGACTGGGATGCACGGAAGATCGAAACCCAAGTGATACCAATGGGTAAAGCAGTGAAGAGGGCTATAAAGATTTCTATCTTCCTCAGAGAAAGCAGCCCCAGCCATACTCCACCTTCTCCCCTGGGGAGCAGGCAGATAACAAAGTCTCCAGCTAAAGCAGTGAGTATAGATCAACTTGTTTATGAGTCAGTAACACAAACTTTAAAAACCCACCAAGTCAGAGGCTACATGCATTTTTCATTTGGTTCCTCCCTCGATAAGATAAAGTGCAGGAGCCACCCTAACGCCTGAAATGCTCCTAAGTGCTCTCCAGCAGGGTACAGCCTAAATTAGCATGGAAACTGGGCCGATGCTCAGAGGCTGCTGCAAATAGGGACTTTACTGTCGCTGAAGCTTCACGTTCAGATCTGTGCCTGGCAAACTGCAGAAGTCTGATTTGCGGATTTAGGTCGTTAACCAAGCAGCCAAAAATACTCATTTAACTGAGTGATTAAAGAAAAGAAACCCCAAACAAAACCTCAAGGCAGTAGAGTCTGACAGCATTTTACCTGTAAATTTTGCAGTAAAACAATATGAATGGAATAAAACATACATATCTGTAGCATTTGTGGTTTCACATCACGGGTATGTCATTGCCAACCATTGCATTTGGCGAGAGGGAGTCAGTCTGAGGTGAGCAGTCACTTTGGTGAAAATTCCTCTCTCTTTGACCCCAGCAGTGCTCAGGATACAGAAGTTACTCACCGCGTGTTTGCACCACAGTATAAAGTCTCTCAGTAAATCAGATGCGAACTCACGTTTCTGAGGTGAAATGCTCTCTTTACCTCAGAAGAGAACCAGACACCGAGGTCTCCAGCATATTTTGCTGTAGCTGCAGTGTTTCAGGACACAGCCAGGTCAAAGGGTTGTAGACAGAAGGAATATTTTTCATTAATTCCTCTAGCAGAGCTGGAAAATTTAGAGGAGCTTTAGCACACCAAAGCAAATCTACTATTCAGTGAGGGCTTTGAGAGGTGAGCCTTGACTGTAGTTGACATGGTGGATTAGACATTATCCCATTCCACTGCGACTCTTCGTTCTGGAGCCCTCGCCTCTGCTCAGGGCAGGGTGGCACACGAGATGGCCAGCGGCAGCAGCAAGATCTACCAGCCTATCTGCCAGCGCTCATCTGTACAAAACGCACACTGCAGCCCTTCCATATGGTCCCAGGTGCTGTCAGATTTCATGTAACATGAGGTGTCTGCCCGTAAATGGGAGTGGAATTAGGAGACCTTGCAAAAGCAGTGACAGTCTAGTGCAATCTCTGCTCTGTCAAGCTCATTTCTCTGGAAAATCTGAAGGAAAGAGAAGATGAAAGTCTAGGAATGCTGAGGGGGGAAAAGGCCTGGTGTGATGCGGTTAAACTGCCTCACTCCTTATCGTAAGATAAGCATGAAAATTAGGCATGTCTGTTAGGAGAACTGGATCCTATCCCTGCAGCCCAGAGAAGAGGAAAGCAATGGGAGCGGGAAACGCATGGGCAGTGAAACTTGCCATCCACAACCTCATCCCAAGCTCCTTCTCAACCACACATTGCACATGCAGTTTGAGCTTCCTTCCACTTCCTAAAAGCATGAGCAACCTGAGAGCAGGTTTGCCCGGATTTTATTTCTGCAGTCTTCTCCTTGTGTTCTCTTTTCACAAGCATCCTTCTCCTGCCAGGCTGCTGGGATTCTGGCAAGGTCCTTGAGCTCGCCTGCCATCTCCCTCTAGTGCAGCAGAGATTGTCGGTTTTCATCTTTTGCCCTATCAATTCAAATTGTCTCAAGGATGGTCAGGAAGTGTCTTGTGGTCTACAGCACAATGAGGCATGGGAAGAAAATGTTCTGCAAATTGTGCAGGGCAGGACAGGTTTTTATGTGGTCGTGCAGCAGAGGAGTGGATGGGAAGGCCCTGGTGGTAAGTTCCACACTGGTATTCCTGAGTGCAGACAGCACGTAGGTCAGCAGCTTGGCAGCCTCCAGTCTATGGCCCTAGTGACATGCAACTACCTTCTGATTTTTGCCCATGGCCCTAGTTGTTAAAGTACAAGTAAGGGAATGCTCACTTTACTGCTGGCCTCCTCTAATAACATGGAGGTTTGCTGCCAAGCAAGAACTAACTGCAAGTAGAGTGAAAGTACAACCAGAGTCCAAGGGGAGCACTGAAGGCCAGCCAGAGTGTCAGTGGCAGCCAGTAATTTTGCAGGCTCAGAAAGCACATTGCTTGGAAGTGTTACAGAAGATTTTGGTGGCTCTAGACATTTCTGGTGCATGTCTATGCAATGGTTACCTCAGTAACAGGTGCCTAAAAGTCCCAGCTTGCTCAGAAACAGGTCTTGCTGCCCTCCTTCTCCCATAAAATTCTATTCCTAGCATGCTGGCAGTAAATAACCCCCTTGTCATGCACTGTGGGCACACCAAGTACCCACGCAAGGCTACCCATTGGACGGAAGGTTTCCTTCCAGCAGTGTATTTTAGCTGAAAAGGGGAAGCTCTGAACAGAGGTTCTGGTATTGTGCAAGGCTTAGCTGAATTGTTTGTGTCTGATGGTTCCCCCAGTCCTTCCGGCGTGGCTTGTGCGTATGCACACCAGCAAGGGCAAAGTGGTTAATGGATGCCAGCAGTCTGGCACTTGGTGAAGGTGCAGTCTTCGCTCTTTCCTCGGCTGAAAACCAGTATGACTTTGTTGTTCTTCAGCAGTTGGCTGAAGCCCAGTGACTTGTGAAGGAAAGAAAAAGAAAGAAAAGCTGTTTATTTTTTTGACAGACACCTGTCTCTAAGATGCAAGGAAAAAAGAGAGCCAGGTGTCTTTATGACTTTTAGTGGTCAACTGTAAGTATGATTTCAATCTAATACACCTACCAAAACGGCCCTCTGCAAGATCAGTGGATCAGTTTCTTCATCTCTTCTTCCTAGAGGTATAATGTTTCTTTGTTTCCAGATGCAACCCTTTTATATTCATAGAATCATAGAATTGTTTCGGTTGGAAAAGACCTTAAAGAACAGTAAGCTCAGCCATTCACCTAACTCTACCAAGCCCACCCACTAAACCATGTCCTTAAGCTCCTTGTCGACATGACTTTTAAACATATCCATTGATAGTGATTCAACCATCTTCTTGGGTAGGCACTGCCTGATGACTCCTTCAATAAAGGTTTTCCTAATGTCTGACTTAACCTTCCTTGACGCAATGTGAGGCCATTTCTTCTTGTCCTATCACTTGTTACTTGTGAGAAGACGCCAACATCTGCCTCCTTTCAGGTAGTTGTAGACAGCGATGTCTTCCCTCAGCCTCCTCTTCTTCAAACTAAACAGCCCTAGCTCCTTCAGCCACCTCTCATAAGGCTTGTTCCCTCTCTTTGTGCTCTCTCTGCATGAACCCAGCTAATGCCCCAGAGATACCCCAGGTAGCATGACTATACCATCACCTACAAAGCCACAAAGTCAGGCCCTAGGCACTTCCCTTAGGGTGTGTAATGAGTTTTCCACTCAACCTTTTTTCTCCCTTAGGGCCTTTTCTCCACCACCTGAAGCTGGTCGTAGTTAAGGGCTTTCGCAGGGAGACTTTGAACTGCCAGCTACAGAGACTTTCCCTAGGAGCTTTTTCTCCCCACTGGCACATATCCAAAGGGTTTTTACTGCCCATGCTCCAAAAACACTGGCTTTAACAAGAATGACATCATTCACACTTCTTTCCAGGTCACCCACCTACCTACCCACAGATGTGCCTGGTTCCCATGAGCAAAGCAAACCAGCATGAGCATTGCTGGCCTTGGTGCCCATAGTCCCTTGGCACTAATGAAGCTAAGGGAGGAACTTCAGCTCAGTTCTTTTTTCCTTAATATCTTCCTGGCTGCTGGTAGTCACATAGTTGTTTCACATTCATCCCATACATTCCTGGGCACTGGGTGCTCTTGGCAAGAGCTAAGTCAGTCTGGCCCTGTGAAAGAAAACAGAGCTGCCAGGATCCCCCTTCTTGCCCATGTACTTGCCATGCAACACATCTTCTGCCCCTCCACTGTCCTTTTCTTCTTGGGTAAACAGAAAGAAATAGCCACTCCATCTTCACCATCTTAATCAGAAAGAGAGAGATGAAGTTCTCTGAATGAGCTGTGCCCATTGGCTAGGGGTCAAGCTCACAATTTAATTCTAAGTGTCTACAACTAAGCAGATGGATCTTATCTAAAGCAGCTACCTTATCCTCAGGAAGAACTGAATTCAGAAGACCTGCAGGAGGACTGGGCAGGAGCATACTTTGCTTTGCACTTGAGCCCCTTGAATCCTTCCTATGGGTTGGGTGAGAGATGAATTCTCCCTCTTTGTGGTGCCCTGGAGCTTGGTTGAAGGGTGTGCCTGAGCAATCTCAGGGGAAGCAGAACAGAAATTTGTCATAGGAATGTGAAGATTGGTACGAAAGGAGGATGAATGGGATCATTGGTGTGCAGAACTCCAAAATGAGTAACTGTCAGGAGTGAGACAGGAGGGAAGGCAGTAGTTGGCGGCACCTGGGCTAACAGGTCTTTCAGAAAGCAACACATCTAGGGGCAACTTCTCAGAACACCCAGATCAGGAGATGGAGAACTAAGGAATCAAAATCCTGGTGACTCACTGAGAGGTGTGGCAGGGTGGAGAAGCTCCTAATTATCAGCTCCCAGTGAGTAAAAAACAGCTTATGTGAACCTGGACAGTGTCACTCTGGAGACTAGATGAGGACAGGGTAGCCAGTGTTCCTGAGTCAGGAACAGGAATCCTGGCTGGATCAGGAAGATACACACTTCTTGGTGCTCAGGGTTATGTGAGGAGTGGCTAACATTAATTTTGTTTAAAAATAAATCACCTCTCCACTTATCAGATCTGGCATTGAACTCTGATGCATTTTTATTGATGTTGCAGCCTTATTTCCTACCATGGACAAACAAGTCTGGACTTGGAGAAGGGGTCTTGAAAAGGTATCAAAGCAACCTGGTGGGTTTGGACTTATAACCTTCTCTGTGTCACCAGCTCTATCACAGTATAAGGTTACCCTGCACTTTCCAAGTGAAAGGCACTGGCTCAGGTTTTCTTGAGACTTGGCCTTGGTTTGACCAAAAGGTCTGTGAACGTCCACAGATCTTCAGTTCTGGCTCACTCATTGTACAGGCTTACGATGAAGTACAGGAAATTCATAGCTGCATTGGTAGGCGGCATCACGTATGTCAAGGCAATGTTCACAAGCATGGATCACACAATCGCAGAACATTAGGGACTGGAAGGGACCTTGAAAGATCATCTAGTCCAATCTCTGCCACAGCAGGATCTTGAATGCTTGGGCTGTTGTGGAAATACCGTGCATCCTCTTTGGCTGTGGTTCCTATTCCTATGGAAGGTCTGTCTCTGTGTTTCCAGCTGTCATTTGAATCTCCTTCTGGTTTGGTCTGAGACTGCCTCGGCATTTTCTGAGTGACAACTTAGGCAGAAAGCCCCAGTTTCCCCAGGTAGAGAGAGTGGAGAACTTCAGAAAACTGTATTAAATGGACTACAGCCCTCTGTGCTCTTGCGCAGAGCTCTTGATCCTGCCGTTGTAGGACAGCTCAGAGCATCTCCTGGGTTTGCAGTCAATGCCAGGGCACAAGCATCAATTGCTGTCCGGCAGGACACTTAACCAGCAAGTCCTTCCCCAGAAGTGCACTTTTTTGAAGTCCTACTAAAAGACATCCTGCAAAGGTTTCAGATGCTCTTGGCTCCTCAATAGATTGCTGGGACTTCTGCACTCTGAAATGAACAAGCTGGTATAGTATACCCTCAGGAGGTATTCTCTGGCTGAAGTTTTGGCTTCAGTAATCTGTAAAAGTCCTGCCCTGTTCAGCCTCACACCTTTATACCTTCATCATGAAGCTTTGCAATATTTTAAACCCATATGGGGTTCCATAGGGACTTGAACTCCAAGTTTCTGAGTATCCAGCAAACATTTCATAGTTTTCTAACACACACACACTTCAGAAAGGGAGAAAAGTGGCTCAGAGTGATAAAACCTGGACCAGCCGACGCAGTCAGGCATTCAGCTCAACACAAGCTTGTTGTGCAAAGGGCAGGTGCAAAGAAAGATGTTTTGCATGAATCAAAACAGTGAGATCATTCTGCAGGCTTCGTTCGCTCTTGTTCACCCCACCTGTTGCATGGTACAAAGATAACAGACTGGTGACACATCTCAGTCACACCTGGAAACAGACTCAATGGGAGATGAATCTTGGTTCTGTACAGCCTGAAAAACAGAAGGGTCCTTGATTGGGGCTTTTTTTGCCCAAATGCTTCTGAGATTCAGAAGGAGGCATGTTGACTGTCTGGCCCACTTGCAGATGCAGTGAAGAACATTGTGGCTTCATGCCTCCCATAAAGGCCAGAGAGACCTCTTGAGACATTGTCTTAATTCCCTCAAATGTCTTTGGCAGACATGGATCAAGTGACCTAAAATGAGGCGTCTCCAAAGGAACGTGGGAAGCCATCTCTAGGGGGCTGCATTTTAAATAGTGGGCAGTCCCATGCTGCAAAGAATCCAGAGATAAGCAGGAAAGAGAAATGTGAGTTGGGTTGTTTAGTTTTAAGCTGGTCTGCTTTAGGCAGACCAGAAGCACAATATAAGCTTCGACGTGTTTGTAAACACAAGGGAATAATCTATATCACGGCTAAAACAGGAATTGCTTCTCTGTGAACACATAATCACATTGGCTCTGAAGAAGTGAGGCTGCCTACTGTACTGGGCGGTAATAGGAGGTCTACTCCATGGTTTGCAGATGAGGGACTATTGACAGAAACCTAGAGTTGGTACCTCTTTTACAAAATTGCCATGATGAGAAGCCTCATTAGGGATAATATTCTCATTTCCTATCTGGCAGCAAGTTTGCCAACTATAATAAACAGTAGGATGCTTTTCACTGATAGGAAAAGATATGTTCCTGGGTTGTAACCTAAGGGGATCAAACCTATTTATTTTTACAAAGCAGTGCAAATCGTTTATCTGCGTTGCGGCTTTAGCATAAGCAAGGCTTGGTTTAATGTGATCCTACAGCGCAGTCCTAGGTCTCAGTGGGAGTCTTCCGGTGGACAGACTAAAGCTTTTGTTCTGGTTTTGAGCCATGATCTGCAGGATGCCCCAAGTTTGATGTCAAGTTACTAACCCTGTAGCCCTGTAACCTTGACAAAGGGTTGGCACGTAAAGGTTAAGTAAGACAAGAATCACATGAGCTTGGGCCAGGTTTAAGAAAACTCTGTGGTTCTTGGGAAAGTAATAAATCCGCGGGTCAAGCCAGGTAAAAGGTCCATAACTGTTTCTGATGGAGACTAGGTAAAACGTGAGAGGTGCTTGCCAACTCACAGTGCCCACTGCCTGTTTCGCACAGCTTCGGTCACTGCAGTCCATCTTAAAACAAGGATGTTTACTTCTCAGTGGTGTAACTCAGCTTTGCCAGTGGGATTTTGGAGAGACTTTAGAGGACTAAATTCTCTCCCTTGGCCAGCAATCTCTTCTGCCTGGCTTTGGCCCAGGACAACTAATTTCTTGTCCCAGTTAGAAAACTGCCTTGTCCTAAGGGAAGAGATGTTTTCATTGCTTTCCTCCTGCTGTGGTGCCCTGAGAGCACACGTAATGAGATAACATTGTGTTTGCTTTAAAAAAAGTGCCCCTAATTCTTGGTACTGCAAGTCCGTGACAGCTCAGCAGCAAATGCGTGCTCTTTGGAAAGGAAACACAGCACCAACCCTGGCTTGGGAGCTCCTGTCACCAGCCACCAGAGCCTAGGGGCAGCTAACACTGTTTGATCTGCCCACGCAGGGAAGACCCTGGGTCTCTGGGAATGCCTGCCAGCTGTTTCTACCCCCGGTCATCTAAGCTTCATATTGCTGATGTTGATGTCTGCCAGCATGGCCACAGCATGGCCTATTGAGTGCCTCCTCCTTCTTCCTTGGGAAGGGCTGCAGAACATGGCCACGAATGAGTGCTGAGAAAACACTGTTGGTGTCATTTTGTATTTGACATGGGTCACTTAACCCAGGTGTTTATGGGCATGAATATCACGTGGGACAGCCCAGAGATGCTTCTAGATGGAGGTCATGGGCAAGTTCAGTTCAGTTGCAGTCAATGAGCTGAAGTACTCTAAAAGCAGAACTTGTCTTCTGTCTGAAGAAAGGCGGAAGTTAGAGTGAGACAGATTTTGAAGTGGCAATGTAGCCCCTGCTCACTGTGCTCTGTGGCTGCTGTTCGGATCATAGGATCGTAGGATGTTAGGGGTTGGAAG
>VXBP01004728.1:0-43774 GCA_013400115.1 Rhinopomastus cyanomelas
CTAAGCACCAAGTCCACACACTGTTTAAATAGGTTCAGCGATGATGACTCCACCACTGCCCTAGGCAGTATGTTCCAGTGTTTGATAAGCCTTTCAGTAAAGATGTTCTTAGCGTGTTTCGCCTAAAACTCCCCTAGCACAGCCTTCCTCTGGTTCTGTTGCTTTCCACTGAGGGAGCTGTCCCACCCCTTACTTTAACTTCCTTTCCGGTAGTTAGAGAAAGTAATGAAGTATCCCCTAAGTCTCCTCTTCTCTAATCTAAACAAAAACCCCAGTTCCCCTAGCTGCTCCTCACAGGGCTTAGGCTCTAGGCACACTGTGAGCCTCATTATCTTTCTCTGGACATGGTCCAGCACTTTCTGAGAAAATGAGAAAGCATTTAAAATGAAAAATCATTTAATAGAATCATCAAGGTTGGAAAAGACCTTCAAGATCATCAAGTCCAACAACCCACCCTACAATCCCTAATCACTAAACCATCTTTCAAAACACCATGTCTACCCTTTTTTAAAACGCTTCCAGGAATGGTGCCTCAACCCCCTCCCTGGACAGCCTGTTCCAAGGCCTCATCATTCTTCCTGTGAAGAAATTTTTCATAATATCCAACCTGAACCTCCGGTGGCACAACTTGAACCTGTTCCCTCTTGACCTATCACTTTTCAGTTGGGAGAAGAGGCCAACACCATGCCTCACTACAACCTCCCTTCAGACAATAGTGGAGAGCAATGAGGTCTCCCCTCAGGCTCCTCTTCTGCAGGCTGAGCAGCCCCAGCTCCCTCACCCTCTCCTCAAAAGACCTGTTCTCCAGACCCCTAATCAGCTCAAAACTACAGACATTCTGGTCTCTCTTGTTCATTTGTCCAGTTCCATGTTTTAGAAGGAACATTACTGTAATCAAACATTGTGAGGATATTTATGTAGATCAGTAAGCTTATATAAAAAAATAAAGGCATAAATAACCAACATTTTACAATTTCTTCTGTCTTCAAATACCTCCTCATTCTAATTGTGCAAAAAAAGCAACTGATTTAACAAATACATTTCTATTCAGAACTGCTAACCCTTGTACAAGGCAAGAGTTGAACTTACAGGTGTTGTCCTAACAGAGGAGTCACAAAAAAACAAACATCCTCTCCTGCACCAAATTATTTCAATATAAAGGCCACCTGACAGTTAAGAATTTCAGTATTAGCAGGCTAACTTTGTGTGACAAGTTTTGTCTAGAACCAGTATTCACATGGATACAATACGTTGTCCTCTCAATAACGGCTTAAAGTCAACTTTAAACTGGAATCAGAATAAAACTCTATTCTGGGAATTTGGAAGACGTGCAGCTGCACATCTGCACCAGATCCAGACCAAATGCATACAGCTATGTAACACAGAGGCATGAAGAACTGTATTAAACACTGCATTGAGGCTCTGATTCTAAAAACTCTTGAAACTAAAATGTGTTGCTCATACACCAAGCTCAGTTAAGTACAAATGCAGAGACTAGTTTCCACAAAAAAGTCAGAATCCTCTCCCTCTTGTTCTCAGCAGTGGTGATGCCACACTTGAAATACTGAGTTCAGTTTTGGACACCTCACTACAAGGTGGACACTGAGGTGCTGGAGCGTGTCCAGAGAAGGACAATGGAATTGGTAAAGGATCTAGAGCATAATTACTACGTATAGCTGAGGGAACCAGGGTGGTTTAACCTGGAGAAAAGGAGGTTCAGCGGACACCTTATAGCTCTCTAAAAATACCTGAAAGAAGGTTGCAGAAGAGACCAGTGCCCACTTCGCTACGTCATATGTGATAGAATTACAGGAAACAGAAGCTGTGCCAGACAGCTAGCTGTAAGATACCCTCCTAAGAACTGACAGCCAGTAGTGTAGATGCATATAACATTAATAAGACTAGCTATTTAATGTCTAAATCAATCAAGAAATAAAGATTAAATAAATGCAACTTATGAGCAAAAAGGAATTCCAGAACTCATACTTCAGTTTAAGCACCATTCACCTCCTCATGATACATTTTCGTAGTGAATTACCTGCATCTAAGCACTGAGTGGATCATTTATTTTCCAGTTACTTTAAAAACGCAAAGAAACTGAAAATGGCTTTTCATNGAAGCTGGGTGGAGTTGCCAACACCCCTGCAGACTGTGCTGCCACTCGGTGAGACCTGAACAGGCTGGAGAGCTGGGCAGATTGAAATGTAATCAAGTATAACAAGTAGAACCTTGCATCTGGGCAAGAACAACCCCAGATAAGCACCATTCACCTCCTCATGATACATTTTCGTAGTGAATTACCTGCATCTAAGCACTGAGTGGATCATTTATTTTCCAGTTACTTTAAAAACGCAAAGAAACTGAAAATGGCTTTTCATTTTCTTATAAACACATAATTTACATCAAAACACAAAATTTGCTGCTGATCCGAGAGGTAAAAATACTTCAGCTTCTCAAAGTGGTACCAAACATTATGAACAAGTTCTTTAAGCACAGAAATGTGTTTAGATTGCCACTTAACACCCAAAAGTTGAAAGATGCACACATGTCAGTACTCAAAGATTCAAAAGTTTGTTAACAAAGTTTTGGCAGCAAATGCTTTCTGAAGCCATAAGGTTTGGAGTTTATTTTAATAGTATTTTACAGCTACTGAAGTGAAAGTTCCCCACATAAGGAAAAATCCTACATCTTCCTGAAAAAGACAGGACTATTCAAAGGTAATGAAATTGAGATTAAAGTAAAAGGAATATGTCACTACTAAAATCTCAGCATTTTTCCCCAGAACACTAATGTCCTGAAAAAAAGACTGCAGTATGGAATAAACACGCACATGGAGTTATATCTGAGCTGAAAACCCTCAGACCGTTTCTGATCAGTTCCTGTGAACTTTGCAAATTCTACAGAAACAGGTACAGTTCTTCACACCAAAATTAGTAGCAAGACAAGGATATTAGCATAATGAAAAGTGTTCTAATAAGGCTCACTATGCAACAGTTGATTATCAAACATCTCTTGTAAATGAAGAATAAGTAAAAACGTACTAAGATGAACGATCACAAAGGATAAAACAAGAGATCTGTAACACACGCATTTTCACCGTTTTAGAGGAGGAAACTGTACCAAATGAAAGCACAATAGTCTTTACCTAGCGTCATGCATGTTGCGAGTGCTTTTGTTCAGAAGAAAGACCTGCTTGATGCAATCTTTCAGTTTGCAACACTGCAGTGCTAAACCAAGCATACTAACTGGTTAGCATAGGAACAAGTAGTCCTGTCCTCTCACACTGAGGATGGATCAGAAACACCAGTCAAAGAGCAGTATATTTGAAATGGAAGGCATTCTGCTGCTTAAAAGATTTCCCTTTTTTATTTCTTTCCTAACATTCAATCCCAGTAACAAAATCTTCTCTGGTCATGCCACCTTAACAGTCATGCTAGCACTGTCTGAAAACCTGTAGAGAACTAATACAGATTATAATCTAAGGGTTAAAAACTCGGAAAATTTCAACCTCATCTAGAAGAAAATATTTATCTGGTTTAGGTACTTAGAGTCATACACATTTTTTTGCTGCATGCAAGTCACTGGTAGCTCCCTCCCACCCCCTAAATTCAGACCAGCCACAAGTTCAAACAGGAAAGCCACAAACGCAAATACCGATGAACAGTATCTCACTTCTTACGGTCTTTCATGCAATCTCGAAACACATAGTAGTTAAGATCACGTAAAAAAACCACCTATAAAGCACATCATTTAAGTTAATGAAAAAGTATAATAAGACTTGAATCCTGAAAACTACTCACCTAAAATGAGATGAAGCTTTGTATCTGTCTGGAAGGCATAATGCAATGTGACCAAGAACGGCGATTGCCTAATGTGCTCCAACACTTGTCGTTCTGTCCTCGTGTGCTCAGTTGTTTTGGCTTTTTGTACAATTGTTGCTTTCTTCAGTACTTTCATGGCATACAGCTTTCCAGCATCATGGCCGCTCACTTTCCTTACTAGGAACACTTTTCCATAGGCTTGAAGAAAAGTAGGGAGAAAAAAAAACCAATCACCTCTTTATAATACAGGTATGTCTGATGAGTTATTTTCAATTACTCATTATTATGCAAATAGTAACCATTCAGGATAAAATCTTCCACAAAAGTTTGTTTCAGACTGAGCGAAATTTCAACCAAATGACCTTAATAACTAAACACAGCAAGAGCACAAGAGACAATCAAATAGATTTTCAGTATTTAAAAGCAATTTAAAAACTCTATTTCTTCCTCCATAATAAACTAATACTCCCATACCTGGCACTTAGCAAGAGCTTGGAGTAAGAGCAATAAAGTTTTTTTTAAAAAACAAACAGTAGAAGAAATATTAGCCAGGATTAAAATGTAGTCTTTCCAGAGTTTTATGTTGTTAAATCTAGATGTTCTGACCACATACACTGCACTAGCGACAAACATGGACTTGTGGGGGATTTTGTTTATTTTGTTTGATTGAGGTGTCTCGTCTTTAACAGAAAAGGTTTCCGGAAACTGTACGCAAGGAAACTTGGTACTTGTACTAGACAAATCTGTAGCAACTGTAAAAGGTTAGAATTAGTAGACACAAGACCAAGATACCGTGTGAAAGAATTTGTGTTGTGTTTGTAGATAGCAACCATTATTTCTATTAGTAAGTGCTCAAAGGAATCAGGAAGAAAGCTGACTTATTTAGATTTCAAATGTTAAGTTCACTTACAAAAGAATCTTAAAAATACAAATGAGAGGGTCAGGAAACAAAGAATCATTTAGGTTGGAAAAGACCAACCATCATCATCCTCCTACATCATCATCATCATCCTCCCTACAGTCACCCTTCACATATTTGTAAGTGTGGATCAAGTGTTCTTTAGCTCTTCTTAAGGCCAAATCAACCTACTTCTCTCAACCTTTCCTCTGCACTGTTGCTCTGCACTGGCCTCTCTTCAATAGTTCCCTGTCCCTTTTGCACTGGGGAGCCCAGAACTATACACAGCACTGCAGATGTAGCCTCACAAGTGCAGAATGACCACACAGTGCACCCTTGGCCTTCCCAGCAACACGGACACACTGCCAGCTTATGGTCAGTTGTCTACCAGGACTCCAACAGTTTTCCGTTCAGGGCTACTCACCAAGATGTATGGGGTTGTTCCTTCCCAGGTGCACAACCCTACGCTTGGTTCTCATTGAATCTCCTTAGTTTCCTATTTGCCCAACACTCCAGCCTGTCTAGGTCATACTGAACAGGAACACACACAGTCCTCTGGTGTGTCAGCCACTCTTCCCCGCTTTGGATCTACTGTGCACAGTGTGAGAATACACTCTGTCCCCTCACCGAGGTTGTTGATGACTATGTTGAATGAGACAGGACCCAATACTAACCCTTGGGGAACTCCACTGGTCACAGGTATTCAACTTTATCCTGCACCACACCACCAGCTCTTGACCCACCTTAGTTATCCAACCCACACTGCTTCATTTTCTGAGAGATGGTGTTAAAAGCCTTGCTGAAGTCAAAGTAGGTAGCAACCACTGCTGTCCTCTAATCTACCCAGTCAAATACACCATCATAAAAAGCTATCTGAATAGTCAACCATGTCTTCCCCTTGGTGAATCCATGCTGACTACTCCCAGTAACTTATGTCTCTTCAAGATGGTTAAAGATGGCATCCAGAACAATTTGTTCAATCATTTTTCCAGGTTCAGAGGTCAGATTAACTGGCCCTCAGTTTCCTGGTCATCCATTTTATTCTTCTGACTTTCCTGCAATCCTCAGGCACCTCTCTTGTTCTCCACAACCTTTCAAAGGTGATAGAATGTGGCCCAGGAGTAACATCTGAGTTGCCATGTATGCTTTCCATCAGGGCCCATAGATTCATGGATGTCCAGCTCAGCTAAGAGTTCTCTATTCTGCTACTCCTCTACCAAGGGAATTGTCTTTTCTCCAAATCTTGATGATTCCTTTTTCTTGTGAGAAGCCGCAAGTGCCCAGGTTCTTGTGAGGGAGTGTGGAGAGAAACACTCCCCCGGCTTGCTTTCCCAGAGGCAGGCAACCTCAAGTGAGAATCTGGATTGGATGGCAACAGGTGCCTGCTTCAGGGGTAAAATTGTTGAAACAGCACCACAGTATAAAAGGGAGTAAGTTTAATGGATATTTTCCATGGTAGATTCGGATGGGTTTTCTTTTTGTGATGGATTCTCATTACCTTTGAGTTTTCCATCAGGGTATTTCTGGTCAGAGTTATCCTTCGTCTCTATGATGATGGTTACGTAAACTAACCCTTACACTATACAGGAACCAATAACAAACTGTGCTTTCTTGCTCATGGCTGTGCTCCTTGGGCTGTGTTACTGACCTGTCAAAACAGTCTTCCAACACTAGGGCCCCTGTGTCATTCATCAGTGGGCTCAGTTTCCCTAGTTTCCCTTTTTCTATTGATTCACTGAAAAAAAACTGTTCTTACTGTTTTGGATAACTCTAATAGCCAGATTTAATTCCAGATTTGCTTTAGCTCTCCTCACTGCATCCTGCATTCTCTGACAACGTTCCTATACTCCTCCCAAGTGGCTAGTTTTGTTTTCCACATTCTGTACATTGCTTTCTTCCTTCTGATTTTTTCCAGAAGATCCTTATTCGTCCATGCAGGTTTGCTTACTCACAGGGATGCACTGATCTTGAGCATGGATAAAACAGCGTTTGAATAGTGAGCAGCTCTCATGAAGACCCCTTGCCTTCTAGGACCCTGGCCCACCGTATTCTGTTAAGCAGATCTTTCAAGAGGCCTAATTTAGCTGTCCTGAAGCACAGAAATGCTGCTTGTTTCTTTACTTCTTCCTAACAGATAGCAAACTCCACCATTTAATGGTCACTGCAGCCAAGGTTGCTCTCTTGCTTTGCATTACCCACAAGTTCTTTATTTGTCCAGCAGCTCACCTCTCCTCACAAGTTCCTCCACCATTTGCATTACAAAGTTATCCCGAATGCACTGCAGGAACCTCCTGGACTGAGTGTGCTTTGCTGTACTACATTTCCAGTAAATACTAGGTTGCTGAAAAATAATGTGGCAGATAAAATCCCAATAGGTAAATGAGTAATCCACGTGAAGTACACTAATTACTGTGCACAGTGCTGTAATTGAGAAAACAAAACCAAACATCCTGGACTTGCCGCCGATATGCCTATGAGAAAGCAAATTACCACAGCAGTAATCCAAAAAGCAAACAGAGCGTAAGCACTTCAAGAAAAATTATTGAAGGGGAAGACACAAATATACCACATTCCTCAAACCTTCAACACAAAAATCAAAAACCTCTTACGCTGTAGCTATGAAATCTGTGTGTTTGTATCTTGACTGATGCAGACTGTATCAGTCCTCTCTTCTGTCCCCAGATCCCCTCCACACTACCAGAAAAAAAGTGTGTATTTTAAAAAAGGCAAACAGTAAAGGTTTAAAGATTTTTTTTCTAATTATGAAGGAAACGAAACAAACTTAAGACTTTTAATTTAGCCTGAAAGAGTACTTCAGATGACAGAGAATTTAAAATAAAGAGGTAAGTAAAGCTAAAAATAGAATAACTAAGTTAATAAATTAAACCATTAGATATCTAAGATTATAAACTGCCCAAAACCACACAGTTACATGGGTCTGCTGTGGACATTATGCTGCAGGTGTCAAAAAACACAGCGGAGTTAAAAAAGATTATATAAACTATATCAAGTGTTGCTAAACACGGAAGAGTCTCCGACTCTCCTGATGTTCTTATGGGGTCTCCTTAAGCAATCCCAAGAGACAGAAAACTGAACCACCTAGGTGTTTAGTCCAACTCCTACAATTACCTTCGCATTACTCCCCCCAAGAGAATGTTCAAGCACCTCGAAACTGTACATACAGTGGGTAAGGCATACTCTCAAGTGATACACTCACAATTAGTTGGTCTACACTGCTCCCATTGAGTAACCACATGCAGCTCCAGATTTTTCCTTTTTTTTTCCAGGCAGGTATTACAAACTTTTAAATCATTAAATTACATGAGGGTTTTTTCCTATAACCAAATTCTACTTCATTCATCACAGAAGTGATGCTGCTCATAGGATCAATAACTCTTAAGTTCTTTACCTAACTCACCATACCTGAAGGAACTTCTTGATGGAGCACCCTGTTCTCAGTAAGTGCTTTCATAAAATGTTTTCACAACACCTCTCACAACAATAGCAAACAGAATCAGTACAGACTACTATAAACGTATGTTTCTATTTTGGAAGCCAAATACAAGATCCTAGTACAACCTTTAAGACATTCAGTATTATATCACACACTCCAGCTTCATTTGTAATTGAGATCTGAAGGATATGTGAGGCTCAGTCACCAACTGGTCATGAAGAATAACGAAAAATTGTTCTATTATACATATATTATTCTACACCATTACATATATATTCTAAATAATTGTTCCTTACTTGCCTTCATACATAACCATATGTGGCAGGATTTAAGTGTTCACAATGTACATGCAATCTGAGTCAAGGTTGTACAGACCACAGTACTGTGACCACAGAATACTGTTATGCATACACACAATTATGTTATTAATTCAATATCCAACATAGGGGACAAATACTGAAAGTATTTTTTCTACTACTGAGAACGCTAGTTTAAAAAAACCAACAACCTCAAAAGGTAGTTTTGAGTTCCTCTTTTCAAGGAGCTAACACTTCAATACGCTAACATGCAACAAAAGCAGCACAGAGAAAAGTCTTAGGTCAAGTTTCTCAACTGCTTAAGGAAGTAATCTTGGTTTTCACCAATTTTCACCTCGATCTCAACTTTGAACATCTTTGTGCCACTCTGAAAAGCCCAGAGTAAAACATTAAACAGTACTGGTCTTAGGTTCCTGCACAACAGTTGCTTTATTAGAAAAGCTGGAGAATATTAAGTTAAGCTACACTAAAACTGTTAAAAGCCCTTAGATGCTTTTAGCCCTTAGGTAGTAATCAGCTACCTATACCTTTAATTACACTTTATAAAAAAAATACATTAACATGTATTAAGTGGCAGAATTCTAGAGGCACATTAACTGCATTTACTACAGTTTTACATAGAGCACAGGAGAAATTATTTGTAAGTTTAACAGCTGTAAAGAAAACTTTAGAAACTATACTATTTCGCAACATAGAGCTTTACACCATGGTACAAACTGTTTCTTCAAAAACCTGAAAGGCCTGACAAAATGGATAGGATTCTCAACAGTTTTGATGAGAATAAATCTTAAGTAGTACTATTTTAATCAAGTGACTCATGATATATTCAACACGAGAACCTCTGAAATCACCATGAGAAATCTACTTAAAAGACAACACTGCAAATGCAATTCATTTGAGTGAATGGCAACAAGGAGAAGGCACACAGTAATTGCAAGAATACCCTAGCCGATAATTTCTCTGAAGTTTTTCTGAAAGAAGATGAAAAATAGAGCCACACTTTAATGTTCATTCTCACACAATCTGATGCACTTCTCAGCTACTTCCCAAGAATTAGTTATTTAGCCAGGAATAAGAAACAGAGTCACCCAACAGTCATGCCCTAAGTCATTAAAAATACTTTCAATTATGGAAGAACTAAAAGACTATGTAGTATGTGCACACACACATACACAAATGATGTTAGACTGATCTTGCACTTGATTGTTAAATTTTATTTCTTTTAATAAAGTTCAATAAAAGAGCAATTATTACTTGTAGATTCACATAGATATCAGGCCTGTAAGATAAGATACTTCAACTAACAGTTTATACCAAATTTTTATTTAATCACTTTGATAGTTGGGGTCAGTTGTCCCCTGGAGTCCTGGGTCCAGCTCTGGAGCCCCCAACACAATAGGGATGTGGAATTGTTGGAGCAAATCCCAACTGTGTCCCCTCCCAATGACTTCTGTACCCTCAGCCTACTCACTAGTGGATAGAGAAAAATGCAAATGCAAACTATTCTTCCTGTTTAGATCACACAGAATCATTTACCAAAACAAATGTCACCAGCAGTTCAAGGGAGGTGATTCTTTCCCTCTACTTTGCCCTTGCAAGACCTCACCTGTAATATTGCATCCAGTTCTTAACTCCCCAATATAAAAAGGGCATGGAACTGTTGGCTTGACTTCAGAGGAGGCCTCAAGGATGATCAGAGGCTTGGAGCACCTCCCCTAGGAAGACAGGCTGAGGGACTTAGGTTTGTTCAGTCTAGAGAACAGAAGGCTCCTGGTGGACCTTACAGCAGCCTTCCAATACTTGAAGTGGGCTACAGGAAAGCTGGAGAGAGACTTTTACAGGGGCATCTAGTGATAGGGTGAGGGGGGAATGGTTTCAAGCCAGATAAGGGTAGATTGAGACTAGATGCAAGGAAGACAGTCCCCACTGTAAGGGTGCTGAGGCAGTGGAACAGGTTGTCCCAAGAAGTTGTGCATGTTCCCTCCCTGGAAGTGTTCAAGGCCAGGCTGGATGGGACTTGAAGCAACCTGGTCTAATAAGAGGTGCCTCTGCCCATAGCAGGGGCTTTGGAACGATATGATCTCCGAGATCACTTCCAACCTAAAATATTACATAATTCTACGATTCATACATACTTCTAAATCCATTAAAACTTGACATTTGTTTACAGACAGTTTTAAAGCAATGTTTTCAAGTGTTAACCTAAGTGTTAACACCTCTATTAAATTACCTTTCTGTCAGTGTAAGAATAATCACGAGACAAGAACAGGAAAAGCCCCAGAGCTACAAAGTACTTTATTAGTAGAATAAATTTCCCTATTCTTGCATGCTATATAACCAAAAACCTCTTTCCTCTGTACTTTCTATTGTTAAACAGTCTTTAATCATCCTAAAGTATCTGAAAACAATTCTTTCAGTACTGCTGGGTGTAACCCATGCAGCCCCATATACTTGTGTCTAAGTGGCATAGCAGGTCACTGACCACTTCCTCTTTAATCGTGATGATCTCATTCTGCTTCCCCTCTCTTTCTCCTAGCTCATAGGGCTCTGTGTCCAGGTAACAGCTAGCTTCACTGCTAAAGACTGAAGCAAAGTAGGTTTGAGGTTCTCAGCCTTTTCCTCGTCCTTTGTCATTGTGTTTCCCCTGGCATCCAATAAAGGGATGAAGATTTTCCCTAGTTCCTTTCACTGTTAGTGAATTTATAGAAACATTTTTATCATCCTTAACAGCTGTATCTAGGTTGAGCTCCAGCGGTACTTTGGCTCTCCTGATTTTTTTTCCTTCACAGGCCCACTACATTTTTTAGTCCTCATGTCCCCTTCTCCAGAGGTCACAGACTCTCCCCTTTTGTTCTTGAGATTCAGCCAAGGGTCCCTATTTAGTCAGGCTATTCTCTGTCCTCGCAGAATCATTTTTCGAGACATAAGGACAGCCTGCTCCTGTGCCTTTGATTTCTCTCTTTAAGTATGACTAGCCTTACTGAACTCTATATCCTTCAGGCCACCTCCCAAGGGACTTAGTCAGTACCGCCAGATCACCACTAAATCACATCCCTCAGCACTGCATCTACATGTTTTTTTAATTCCTCCAGGGTGAATGAATTCACCACCTCCCTGAGCAGCCTGTTCTGACACTTTTGGTGAAAGTTATTCACAACGCTCAATCTAAAACTCCTTTAGCATAACTTGAGGTCATTACCTCTTGTCCCATCATCTGTGATTTTGGAAAACAAAACCTATCTCACCCGATTCACCTTTTGAATAGCTGTAGATAGCAAAAAAAGATCTCCCATGAGCCTTCTTTTCTCCAAGCTTACCACCACACGGGACTTGTACTCTAGACCTTTGTCTTCACCCCCTTCTTTAAAAATGCTCCAGCAACTTAATGTCCTGAGGCATAGCCTTCACCAGCTGCAAGTACAGGGGAGCAATCACTTCCCTAGTCCTGCTGGCTACTCTATTTCTGATACAAGCCTGGATGTCGCTGGCCTTCTTGGCCATCTGGGCATACTGCCAACTCATATTCCCCCACCCACTGACCAACACTTCCATTCAGTCACTGTTTCTCAAGCCAGCAGCATTGCAGAGTTGTTGTTACCCAAGTACTGGATCCTGTATCCCTCCAGAGAGCCACCCTACCTTCAAGCAGGTCACTTCGAGGTCCCTTCCAATCCGTAATGATTCTGTGATTCTAACTTGGTGTGATCTGCAAACTTACTGAGGGTGTACTCAATTCCTCCATCCAGATCACTGATATGGGCCCGATCAAGGTCCCTATAGTAAACCCTGGAAAAGATAGCTCTTTTTTCCTGGCTGAAGCATAAAAGGCATGATCTAATATGCCCTTGTAACCTAGCTAACAAGCAGTTACTGTTTAGAGGAATGACTTTTAACTTCACCATAATTAGATTGTCAACTGTACACAGATAAAAAGTAGGGAGAAACACTGAAGAACATACCTTCCTTTCTTACCCTAATAGCATGAAACCTACTCAGAATGACTTATCAATACAGAAGAAGGCAGATATTTTCTGAACTTTTTCCTTATTTTTTTAAAGTGAGAGCACCCTAAGGATGACAACTGAAACACAGACAACTAGTTTTGTACAAAAGAGTAAAAGTTCTAAATTAGGCCTTACTCTTGCACAGTATCTTTTAAGACAAGTCTGCCATAAGAGCCTGCTAGTCCAAATATTTCTGACTTGTGATTATAAACTGTTCTCTTTATGCTGCTTCTCATTCTCCAAGGAATATATTCTGATACAGTGAACCAAGAAGTTAGTTAGTTAGTCAAACTCAATTCAGATGTGAGAACATGAAGTTTCAGGCCTAAACAGGACTCCAAAATACATGACACGAAACATTTAATTTCATATGATTCAGTTTCTGTTGTGCTGTCAAACCAATGAAAAGTACACACACACTCTTCTGACCATAACAACTACAAACACACTAAATGTCAAGATGATACTCAGAGCTGGATAAAAGTTTTCTTGGATGGTATTTACAGAATGCCTTCGTACAGGTATATCCTATTGTAAAATAATCTTCCGGGACCTTCTTGCAAGAATCAGAGGGGGCTTCCCAGGTAAAGAACTTAAACACACTCAACAAGAACATGTACTAACATTACAGAATCTCTACTACTGGAGGCTTTCAAGAATTAGCTGTTCTCAGGGATGATGCAGGTATAACTGACTGCATCATCTTGGACCAAGCAATCGGAGAACCTTTTGAAGTCCATTCCAGTCTTGTTTTAAGCAATTCCATGTTACTGCAAACACTGTCAAGTCACACGTGGTCACTTCCCTACAATCAAACAGAAGTAGCTTCATTCTGACCAGGTCATTTGCATTTAATGCTGTCCCGTAAGCAGCAAGCAACAGCCTCTGACACACCCAGTACACTAGTGTTAGCTATGATAGCTTTGAGACTGAACAAAGCTTCTTGACTGCCCTGATAGTCTAGATTTTCAAAGCAAGAATCTCAGGCTATGATTAAGATTACAAAAACAAAATTAGTATTTCCTTCACAAAGTAAAAAATACTACTCTTCTTACAAATGTCACTCCAGGATACTAAAAGCGTCCTTGGATTCCTAAATATTCCAGGAATCTTTAAACTATTTCAAGAACTGGTTAAACATCTACTGAGACAGAAGATGTTTCTGGAGCAACATGACTACAAGGGCAGGACTAAGACAGGCAGACACACACTTCCTTAGCTTTTATTCACACATACACTGTTCATCTCATTGTCAACCAACTGAGGAAAGCCTTGCTGAAAGCAATCATAAAAACTATCCTGCTAATTTCAGTTAATAGAATAGTTTTGAGCCTAAGTAAGAACTATCTGCTATGCATAATAGCATGTCAAGCCAAGAGAAATTTGGCTAATCTGCTCATGAGAAATAGAGGGCACAGAAGGTAGCAAATGAATGAACGAGTGGTTTAACAGCAGCAAAAGGGGTATTTCAGAGGTACTGCCTAAAGACAGGAGGAAGAGTCAAGCTGCTACCTAGTCTGAACTTGAAGACTATCAGTTAAGAAAAAACAAAAGCTTTGTATTCTAAAAAGTTAGTTGTAGTATTGAGGTTAATTTAGACTCATAGCAGATGTAAGAAAAAAAAAAAATCAGGTATGGCTTGGTTTTCACACACACATATAGACACACCTAAAGATGGAAGGGGTCCAGCGGCTCACAGAAGGCAGAAGCAAAGCAGCAGCCGCAGGGGTCCCGGCAAACGTCCTCAGTGAAGGGATGGAGAGGGAGAAGCTCCCTGCTCACCTCAAAGCAGATTCATCTTATCAGGCTGAAGGGTAGGGGGAACACCCCTGCCATCTGAACCTTGGGCTCCCTAATGGGCCATTGAGATTAACAACGTTTGAGCTGATAACTCCTAATGACCCTTAACAACTCCGCCTCCATGAGCAGCAGTCTTTTGCTATCTGGGGTGGGGTTTTTCTTCTGCCTCCTTTATAGGCACAACAGATGTTGAAAGGGAATAGACGATACCCAGAATCTATTCTCCTAAGCTAACAATAATTAACAACCGTTTCATTTTTGTCATTCTGCTCAGACCAATAATGACTACTTTCAGAACAGCACAGCTGCTTCTACCTAGAAATATGCAACACTATCTATAATTGCTAAAGCCTCCTTGCCTCTACAACACCACTGAAATTTAATAGCAGTGATTGAAATCTGAGCCTTAATAACTTTAAATTAATCCAGAAACAGAAAAATATACTCGGATGATTTAACAGCCTAATGAATTTATGGAAGAATCTGCGTGACAGCTAAACACAAAAATCAAGCCCCTTTGCTCTTTTCAGTGATGCAGCAGCTTTGCAATTATAGTCTCACTGCTAGCTGTTAATGGCTAATTTTAATACCAAGGTGTGTAAAATCACCTAGCTGATAAACTACCTTCACAATTACCCCAATATAGTTATTATATTTGATGTTAATATTGATCCAAAAAATAAAATATGGATAAACACAACTAGAACAATACAAGCCAATACAATACTTTTGATCTGTGTAGCAGACATTGTGGTTGCAGTCAGCAATCCTGCAACGTCCAAATCTCCAACACTGTGAAATCCACAGTACAACAGTGAAGTATTTCTCCTCCTTAAAAATTACTGTGATTTGAGGACAGAAAAAGCACAAATGCCAAGTTGAAAACATACAGTTAAAAAGCGGAGAACCTTATTTAAAAGTGTACTAACATGACTGCTTTTTTCCAGAAATTCACAAAACCATAGTCTGAAAATTCAATGTAATTACCAAGATCGAGCTCTAATTTAGATCAAGTTTTCACAAGCTGCATTAAATTGTCACAAATCAAAAGCCACTTGTTTTCCCTTTTTTGGAAAAGTGGATCTTCAAAAATGCTGTAAGTTAGAATGTGTGATCTTCAATTCTGCACAGTATTTGTCAGGGAAAAAAACTGAAGAAAATTATGATATGTAATTCAGAAGTAATGTATATTACAGATAATTACCAAAATCTCAGTTAGAAAACAAGACTGCACTTCAGAGCAATGCTTCCAACATTCAACTTAGAAAAATTCATATCTTACCCCCTGTTCCCAGAACTTTCAGGAGTTCAAAGTTTTCAATGCCAACCTTCTCTGCATGGCCTGTCAAATTCGCTGCAGGAAGAAAAAAATTTAGGTCAGGTATGCAGTACACTGAAATGTCATTCTGACACACTACTAGAGCTTCAGTGAAAGCAAGTTATAAAAAGAATGAAATAAGCAGCACTAAAAGGACATACCAGTCGCACGCCATAGAAAGACTTAGGAGTTTACACAACCAACAAGTCTGGAAACATCTAAGCTGCTACAAAGTTGCTTTATTTATTGGAGAGTTTGGGAAAATGAGGTTCTACTTTGAGGGATGGCTTTTTTTTTGTTTAGCATTGGTTTTCTGACAGACATTTTGCTGTGCAAGTGAAGAAACCTATTTAAAAGAAGGAACTGTGACTAGCTGGTTTGCTGTTGGTTTGTTTTTTTCTTTTATAAGTTGTTAAAAGGAAGTCTTAAGCAGTTCTCATTTTTTCCATTTTTCATTCCTGTAATATCCTGCTCCATCCATTTGCATCAATACGACTGCAGACCATTCAGTAAACCCACTCATTGAAAAGATCCAGAGTAATAGTAGTAAGGCAAACAAGTAACCAAGTGTGATTACTCATAACCAAGTTCAGTTCCCTGATCCACTTTAATGAGCAACTGCCTAAGCAGTTTTATTAGCACAATCAAATTACAGGATCAAGCAGCAAAAGCTACTTATGCTGTTTAAGAACAAACTGAAGTCAGCTGTATGCCCAAAAACTAAGTAAAAAAACCCCAAAAAAACCCAGAAGAAAAACAAGGTTTAGGAATGACATGCAAGAAGCTTTCAAGCAGCTTTCAGCAGCAGCACCACAGATTTAAAATACAAAGATCAACATTCTTTGATAAGAGACCCTAAAAATAACTTACTCAAATTACCACCAGTTTGATATTTCTAAGAAACCTTATGAAGACACCATGCTTTCTGAATTAAATGTGTAGTTAATCTCCATCCACAGAACTGCAAAAACTCAACTTGAAAGAAATGGAAAACTTAAAGCTTTGGAAAGATATCTCTCTGCAAATGAGAAGCAAGCATAAAAAATGCAAACAGTAAAGACATGAAAAGTAAATTCATGTCTTAATCCAACAATCCTAGGAATCTGTACACATACCAAATACATCCAGTTCTGATAGGGTAACATTACTGCTCACATGCAAGGCACTGACATCTCATCTAATTATAAGAATCGAAAATATTTTAATCTTTACAAAGGATGAATAAAACTTGGAACAAGGGCAGAGAGATCACTTGAAATTACTAGATTAAGAAGTCTAGAATTGAAGAGCTTCCAGGATTTTCTTTTCCTTGTAGAAACAGAAAAATGCACAACAACGATTACTGTAAATCCACAGGAATCTACAAGCCATCCTAATACTAACTGTAAAAAACAAAACCAACACACACAGCACAGTGATATTACTATGTGAAATTTTGCTTCTGTGGTCAATTCCATTTTAACACCACATGCAAGTCAACACAGTTTCACAGTCATTAATTAATCGAAGAGGCAACATGCACAAGCTGAATCAATGCTTGGTATGCTATTTTCATTGCAAATAGAATACATACTGTTGCTAGTGCTACATCAGTCACAGCTGAAGTCAGCAGTGAGGAAGGTGCAATCACACGCTAAGAAAGGCATAACAGCAGATAAGGCAAATCTAGATTGTGTTAGTGTTTACATAATTACAGTACATCCTGTCAAAGTTGGGAAGCATCCCATCGTGAAGCAACTAAATATTACAAGTTAATTTTCATAAAAAGTAGTGAGAACGGCACTTGATGTATGCAGCTTCTAAATAGTGTCTTTCCCGGCCGGGACAGCAGGAGTCAGAGACTAAAAGAGGCCTCGGCCAGGGAGTGCCCACAGTTTTAATGGAGCGAGGGATGTCACTCAAGAGATTCAAGACATAAAACTGTTCTGGATACTGAGTACCAAACCCACAGCTGGAATAGGTTTTTCCCTGAGAAATACACTGATTTGGATCATCCATTATACAGTACTCCAGAAACGTTTTACTGTTTCATGTCCTTTAAGAGCTGTCAGCAGAAGGCTTTTCAATTAAACACCCTTACAGAAAGCAAAATAGTCATTTAATCCTGTCATATTCTTGGACCTGAATAGGAAGACAGAGTGTGAAATGAGAAATGCTGCATCTCCAGTAACATGCTCAAGATTTGTAATGACGGTTTATAGTCCTAAAAAAAACTCCAAAAAATCAAGCCCTAAACTCATTCCATTAATCTAACTTGTACCATAAACTTAATTTAATTTGTATTCCCCACACAGTAACATTAGTAAAACCTTTCCCACTTTCATAAGTTCTAACAGGAAAAAGACTAGTGATACATAGTTTGAATTATTATTTAATTAGAATCAACATCATCAAGGCTGAAAAGGGTCTTAAGATCATCAGGGTTAACCTTCAACTCTACTGTACCGTAACCACTAAACCATCTCAAGTGCCACATCCAGCCTTTCTGTAAACACCTCCAGGGACGGTGACTATCACCTCCCTGGGCAACCTGTTCCAATGCTTCACCACTCTTTCGGTGAAGAAGTTTTTTTCCCAACATCCAAGCTAAGCTTCCCTTGGCACAAATGTGTTTTGCAAATGGGTTCTGCAAATGGGTTCAAACCCATTCCTTCTTGTCCTATCCCTTTTCATTAGGGAGAAGTAGCCAATACCCACCTCACTAAAATCTTCCTTCAAAGAGTGATAAGATCTCCCCTCAGCCTCCTCTTCCACAGGCTGAACAGCCCCAGCTCCCCTAGCCTCTCTTCATAAGTTACTGTCTAGGCCCATAATAATTCTGGCTGCCCTTCTCTGTACCCTCTCCAGCACCTCCACGTCCTTCCTCTACTGTGCTGCTCAAACCACACCCAGCGGTGCCCAAAACTGCAGTCAGGACTTGAGATGTGGCCACACCAGTGCAAGTACAGGGGCACAATCATTTGTGTCAACATGAGCTGTAATTTTGCTCTATTCCTTTAATACCATTTTAACTTCTGTTTAGGATGTTTAATTGCTTTATTAAAAAAGGAAAATATGAAATGCACTGAACATTTTTGTAACGCTATTCTCATAGTAAAAGGGGAAAACTACATCACAAATAAGGATACAATCACTATATAATAAATCCCACCTCATTCTTTTTTCATTATACCAAGGAGAGAAAAGCTAACCCACAAGATCAAATAGTTAAAAACTAGGACACTTGAGGCATATAAAACCTCTCTCAGAATTAGTCCGTACAAAGAAGTGGAATTATTAATTCTTCTTAATTCTAAAAACATGAAAAACAATTCAAACCAAACCAGCAAAACTCTTCCACAAAAATCCAGAAAAAAAATCCCAACCAAACCAACCCTCAAAGCTACAAGAAAATATTAACAGTTCCCAGCAAGTGCTTCTTCTAGTGTTGCCATGGCTGGCAACGGCCTGCTGCACTTGGTCCATCTCTGAAGTCATAGTCCAAGAAAAGCAAGCTGAAGAACTGCTGCTTGTGTCTGTGCCACAATCATTCCAGTGATACCACCAACACAGATCTTTGTCTTGACCTGCTGAAAGGCACAGCACTTCCTGACATTCTAGAGATGAGATGCAATTTTTCCAGGATTGAAGTTGTCATAGTGACACTTCCTTCAATTTGCTTTTAAGATCATAAATCCCCAAAGACCAGTCATTCTATTCTGCAGTCTTTACCAGGAACACAAGTGATTGTTAATGGGGACAGAATGCTTTCTGCTGTATCAAGACAGCTCTCCAAGTTAGAGAGCCTTAAAGGAGGCCACTGCTATGACCACTGAGAACAGTGGCTTCTTCCATCTCAGAGACCAGCATGCTGGGAGTGGTATCAGATCCTTTCCCAACATCTGCCTGTGCAATGTACATGAAGACTATTTGTCAAGAGTGCAGCAGGAGGTAGAACTCTAGTACCTAGCTAGGAGTACTTCTAGGAAATCACACTAACATATCAGTGTGTGCAGATATGCCATTCAGAAATGGCACCTTTGGGAAAGCTCTTCGTTTAAGAATTGAGCACAAAAGCAGCAGTTTTGAAATCATAAATTTTATTTCTCCATGCCCTTCTTCAGCTGACCTGTCGACAGATCAGCTGGAAAGTACCATGGAAGGGAACTAAACTTGCACAGCATGGAAGTACTGCCTAATTCAACTGGATCAGTTTCTCCACAAGTTACCTGAAGCTACAGAACACAGGAGTATAAAGGATGGTGGTATATGACAAAAATGAAAAACACCTATAAGCTTCCAGGAGACAAGCTAAACGCATGGGTAAAAAATTATGGAAAGCTTCCATTAACAGATTTGCTACTGTAGTCTACAGTAAACAACATTGGACCAAAATGGTAAGGACGAAAGTATGCAGTTGAGGGCAAAAGTGAGATACTACAGAAATCAACCCAGAAAGGCAAAACATCATAGCATCCATAAAGACAAAAAAGAGATTGTCATACTGATTGCTATTATCACTACTGAAGGCAAGATGAATGCAAATATCTAGAAATATCTAGATACTTGTAAAAACAAACTTCCACATGCAGATACATCAAAGCACAGAGATCAGTATTGTTTTCTCAACTCTCTAGAGGCAGGGCAGCATGTTTCACTCCTGGAACAAAAACTAAGTATTTCTGCTTGATGGAGGAACTCCAAATGAGACAGGAGGCATGATTGTGGCCTACACTATACTTGAAGCCGGAGACAGCCAACTAGGAACTGTGAAAGCCAGTACTGTGTAATGACTATTTGCATTAAATCATACTTTTATGATCTTAAGAAAAAATATTTAAGAGCAATTGTTTTAAAGTTAAAACCCTGTTTCTGGACTCCACAGAATACAGGTTTTGAAACAGACAACTGAAACCAGAGCTTTCTCTACTGAATTAGATTAAGTAAACTTCAAAGACAAGCTCTGTCTGAAAGCTGCAATTTGTCTCTGCTGTTCTTTGACACTTGAGATGAGGTCTGCCACTTTATTGAGTGGAACAATGAACCTCTACAATTTAAAGCAGAACAGAGAAAGAAGAAAAGCAGTACAGAAGACATTCTGTAATATTTTAAACTATTACATGCCAATGCATGGTACCAAGATCAACTTGATTCTAACCATTACTCCCAAAGACTGGCCCATCTCCACTCATCTAATTCTAAGTCACAGGAACAAAGAACAGAAGCTGTTTCCAAAGTTATATGAACACAAATTTCAGATGTGTTGAGAAGCCACAAGGATGATCAGAGGCTTGGAGCACCTCCCCTAGGAAGACAGGCTGAGGGACTTAGGTTTGTTCAGTCTAGAGAACAGAAGGCTCCTGGTGGACCTTACAGCAGCCTTCCAATACTTGAAGTGGGCTACAGGAAAGCTGGAGAGAGACTTTTACAGGGGCATCTAGTGATAGGGTGAGGGGGGAATGGTTTCAAGCCAGATAAGGGTAGATTGAGACTAGATGCAAGGAAGACAGTCCCCACTGTAAGGGTGCTGAGGCAGTGGAACAGGTTGTCCCAAGAAGCTGTGCATGCTCCCTCCCTGGAAGTGTTCAAGGCCACTTGAACACTTGGACGGAGCTTTGGGCAACCTGGTCTAGTGAGACGTGTCCTTGTTTGGAACCAGATAATCTCTGAGGTTCCCTCCAAATGAAATTTGTGATTTTAAGATTTTCCTTTACTCAGAGTGAAGAGCGACTCTAATAATTTAATTACACAAAACTAAGACACTCCTTTCTGAAAAACTAAAGCCCAACACAAAAAATACCCCCCAAGAAACCCAACACAATGCACCATTTAACAGAAGCCATACAACTACAGCTTGCTAGACAGTGAAGAAAACACATTTAGGATATTATACTGTTTTTCCACTACATAAAAATTTATAATTTGATTGAAACTAGTTTTAGCAACTAAGAATTATTTGTGAAAAAAAATGTGAAAAATATTCTGCAGTCTGTGAAATCTGAGAGACCACGGCAACAATTAACTGTCAGGTCACTGAACAAGAGTACCATTTCATCAGAAGAAGAAACTATCTTACAAGCCTAAAATGGAATTTAAGTACCATCACAAGGTATTTTTCATAAGCTAAGAAAGAATTTACAACAAAAAAAGATGCACACAGTTCTGAGCTCAAAGAGAAAATGCAACTCCTGCTACCCTGAACTCTAGGATCACAACTAATGTAACTGGGATGACAACCCCTCATTGTCTGTATCAGGCGTTTATTAAGGACAAGATAATGAAAACTGAAATAAAAAGCAAGATCTCACAAAGCTCCTGATCCCATTCTAGAAGGCTTGGAAACCAAAATTTCCTAAGTTGACAAAGACCTCCAAAGTGCAATACAGTATATTGTACACACACACTTATATATACACACACAGTATTCCAAATCACAAAATGCTGTAGGGAATGCAACAAGAAAGTATCATTACAATCATGGTAACAGACCAAAGTTGTGGAAGACTATCTCACCAAAGTTATCAGAAGATAAAGACAAAGGTTTAAGAAGATTTAATGTAAAAGTTTATCTGATACTAATAATCCAGATTCACAAAAGTCTGAACTGGAAAGTGTTCCATGTTAAAATCCATTTGCATTCAGCAGCAGAACCCTGTTGCTATTAGAGGCAGTTTTGCTATGAAGTTTGTCATTACTGTGAGAAGAATCAATATGAGATCAGCAAGATTCAACCTAGATGCACTGGAGGTGGTTAGCTAGAAGCTTACGGTGCAAGTAACACAACACCTCACATAATAGCCAAAAAAACCTCAAAATATAATTAGGCAAGATGCTAATGAAGTTGCTGTATATCAAAATACCAGATATATAAAGATTGTGCATTTCTTTTTCAAACGAATCGACTTTGATAACCAAAAATCATTACAATACTTCAGAAAAATACATTTCATTCAATCAGGTGTTTTGGACACAGTGTTAAAAGTAGCAGAACATAGATGATTCCGTTAACAAAGAGCAACTGACAACTTAAATGTCAATGGAAGTCATTCACATACTAGTTTGTGCAGGTGTCAACCAAGAAACTTTACCATCTTCAGAATTATCCTCTCTCGGGTAAAGCTTTAACACTCTGTCCAAACCAGCACAAAATACTTACAGATGTCCATAAAAAAAAAGAGGAAAGAGTCACAATAGACTGCAAAACAGAACACAGAACCAAAGTGACTGTAACAGAGTCCTTCATAAACCAGGTCATCTGTCTAATCTATAGAATGAGTCAGAAGCAACGAAATCTCAGCAGAGCTTGCACCTCATCATTAGGATTGTATCATAGTGAGAGAAAGAATGTTTACCACAAGACATCAAATGATGCCAAGCAATAAAAAGGATCCAACACAACCGCACTCAAGTGGTCTTAACTGCTGTGGAACCAGCACAAGCTTTTACAGGATCGTAGAATCATAGAATCATTAGAGATTGGAAGGGACCTCGAAAAATCATATAGTCCAATCCCCCTGCCATAGCAGGACCACCTAGACCAAGTCGTAGAGGAATATATCCAGGCAGGTTTTAAACATCTCCAGAGAAGGAGACTCCACAACCCCCCTGGGCATCACATTCAGAATACATTGGAAACAAACTAAACACCAGGCTGACAACAAAGACTGCAACTACTAGTCCTTATTTATATTCGACATTTGATAGATTTTGTTGAAGCAATGACAGCAAAATGAGTGATGGTACCAGATACTTCCACAGATCATTTTGGCCAGATTTATTAGACCGCAATATCTGGAGGAGAACAAACAAGCCACGAAAGAAAAGCCCTTAAACCACCACCCACCAGCAACCCTTCTCCTCCTTCATATACAAACCTTATCACAATCAAACTTAACAGAACATAAAAAATTTCCTAAAGAATCAATACATTTAAAAGACATTTTGTAAAGAGTAAGATTCAGAGATTCAAGTTGTATTAAGGATGATTCATAAGCTTACACTCTTAAAAAACTCTTCATACTTTCCATAGCAGTATGTGGACACGTTTTAATGTTCAAAAGAGAAAAGTAGAAGTAAAAGCAATCTAAGCTTTTACTTTACTCACCTACTGGTATCTACTGATCTCTAAACAAAACACAGACCTAGCACAGAGTCAAATAAAAAAAAAAATCAGTCTTGCAAAAAAACCAATTAAGTATCTTAAAAGTTTTATAAAAACATTTCCTTTTAAACGTAAAAAATAGGCTTGAGGTGAGGAGAAAGTTCTTCACTGAGAGAGTCATTGGCCACTGGAATAGCCTGCCCAGGGAGGTGGTGGAGTCGCCAACTCTGGAGCTGTTCAAGGCAGGACTGGACGTGGCACTTGGTGCCATGGTCTAGCCTTGAGCTCTGTGGTGACAGGTTGGACTTGATGATCTATGAGGTCTCTTCCAACCTTGGTAATACTGTAAATATGCCAGGTGTAGCTCCAGATAAAGGTTGAATACTCTAATGCACGATTCATCACATTTTTAGCCACGACAATTTTCACAATGCCTTACCATGTGACACGAACCTTAGAGTTTGCAAATAAATGTATTCTAGTTTAAAGTTCTCATTCAAGAAAAAATAACTAGGCACTTGCTATACTAAAACCTTTCAAATAACTCACGTATTTACTGTCTTGAGCCTTTTATAGTTTCATAATTAACTGTAAGTTAGACTATTTGACTCTAGTGGAAGTTCCAAATTCTTCTGCCTCCAAAGTCCTGCAGCCTTCTGGGGCTGCACATGCCTTTTCACATCACATAGTACAGTCAGACAAATCACAAACTAAAGCAAATTCTTTAGCCTAAAATTTACAAAATTAAAATTATTTCAGTATCCTCTTCAAAACATACTTGCCAAAAACAAAAGAACTATATCTTAAACTAAATTATTTATGCATATGACCCATGCATTAACTGAATGTATCGAATTCCCTTTAAGATCCCAGTTTTGCTCACCTCTGTTTCTCACTGGGAAATAGGGAGCACACATGCATGTTATAGACAAGCAACCTCTCACCCAGTCACATACACTGACAATTCAGGATCCATTCATCCTTTATTTTATTTTTTCATCAAAATAAGAGTTACAAGAGAAGCTAACAGTAGGTAGGGGAAGAATCTCACTGTTAACAGTTCTATTTCTTTCTTATCTTCCTACATCACAAGACTTTCCCTCTCTGCTAATATCCTGCCCTATTACACAATTTTTTTCTCTACTAGGCTTTACATGTGCTATAGCTGAGCTTCATGGCATTATAAGGAAACAGAAAACATGAAGAAGCAACAATATTCTTTCTTTCCCCCACACTGGTCATCAAGCATAACTTCTCAGGTCTCCAAAAAGATTACAAGTTGCACTAACTCTGAGGTTAGTATTAAAAAAAACAAAAACAACTTTTCTTTAAAAGATTCCAGAAACAGGCTGCTGAGAAGTTTTTTTACCACTTTCAGGGGAGAGCCTCAGTGAGAATCAGGGACATTCACCACTTCCCACCATTTGATCTTTGCCATACCTTTTTTCTACTTCCTGAAAAGATGTGATTTCACTTTCCCCTAAAACTCATTTCCTAAAGTGAGAAAAGAAAAATTATTACAGTTCTAAAGTGGATGAATTGTGAGGTTTCTATCAAGGAAGGAATGGCTTGGGTGACAGGGAAATAAGAAAAAATGTTAAATATATTAGCTGAAATGTGTCCCAAAAATTCACTGCTGTCTCTAACCTCCAAAATAATCAACTGAAGGAGCAATCACTGCAGCACACCAAAACTTAGTTTCCCCGGTTGCAGAGGGATATTCTGATTCTTTGCATCATTAATAAAATATACATACAGACAGATGTACCGGTGTTTGCAATACACCTGGCACCTCACACTGGTACTCGAGAACTAAGCACTACAGTTCCTTTACTATCATACATCCAATCAACATCATAACTAGTGATTTTGTTTTTTCAGTAATTTCTCTTTGGTCACACAGAGGAGTTTCAGGGCCCTGAGAATGTGGGATGTAGAGCTAAAATTTGACCCTACATATCAAAGCACTGTAAGTTCAAAGTTTGAGAGTCAAACTAAAAAGAGTTAATGGCAGAGTTAACGGCAGAGTTAACTGTCTGGAAGCTGTGTAGAAATAAAACTATATCTGCTCCAATTGCACATTTTCATACGCCAAAATGCTTGCTTGAAAAAACAAAACATAACCTATTTCACTCTTGAAGATTCTTTTCAGTCCTGACCATAATCAATGCCTGTCTTTTAATATTTTAAGAGCAATTCCAAGACCCAAGTAATTACAAATATGAAGTATAACTGTCGGTTCACCTGTGTTTAGTTGATTTCAATATGTAATTCTTTGTACTTTGAGTTTATCAAAAGGTTGGCTCAAGAAAAGAATTTCCACAACATGAAAATGAGACACTATCTTTTCAAAGAAGCTACTATTTCTACCATAACAGACCATTCTTTCTAAGCACTTCGCAAACTGACCTCTTTCTTCTGCCAGCTGACAGCTACTTTTGATATGCAATTCTAAACCATTCAATTGGTCACAGAGCTAGCAACATTAAAGAAAGAACACAGAGAGGAGGGAAACGCTAGAATCTAAACAAATTACACATTAAAAAGATATTCATGGTATACAATCTTAGTATTTAAGATCAACAAAGATCCTCTGGCTCCACTTTTAGTTTTTTGCTCATCCCCTTGCCCTCTTTCTCAAAGTGAAACAAAAGTAAATAAATATGTGTACCCTTAAAAAAGGTGGTGAGCTGACCCTAGCCAGGATCTAGGCAGAGCTGTAAGAAAATGCTAAGACAAATATACGAAGTATCCTGTAGGTTTTTTTTAAATGAACAGAAGCTGACTGCAATTTTTCTCCTCAGATTATTACATCTCTGTCCATTATGTAAAGACAAATTCTGAAACCGTATCTTAACACGTTTTACCTAGTGATGACTCTATTGACACCTTCAGGAGTAGGAGCCTCCCAGGAGTACATGACAGAGCAGCTCCCTCCTCCACCCTAATGCTCCAGAAATGACGAGCCATTGCTAGAAAGCACTTTCAAAAAGCGGAGTTTGCTAACTACTTAATAAGGAGATGAGAATTAGTAGGGTAGAAGCAACTTGATTCCTATTAGGCTGAATTCCAGAAGCTTTAAAAAAAAATTTTAAAGCTCAAGGCTGAAATTTTAACTAAAAGCAAGAAGAAGTATTTCTTGAACCTACAAAGCTTCAAGATCAGCATCAAAATGAGAATTGTGTACTATGCTTTATTAGACAGTTCTTTGATTAATTTATATAAATGTGTTTACTCCTCAAGCTATCTTTAAATAACCATCCAATAGAGATACGTGCTTTGTCAACTTTTATGAAAGAAACGTACAAATAGCCAGGTAAATACATAGAAAAACTGTGGTTTGCTTCTTTCCCCGGTACCCCTTTTTTGCCTGCACACTGAAATCTCGCAACACCCAACGAGCCAAGTATGCTTTCCACCAGTTCTTTTGCTTCCTGAAAGAAGGAAACTACTGTCCCTTTAGTTTCTGCGTAGCTATGAGGAAGCGCGTCTTTTTTTTTTTTAAAGCTGCAGTGATCGGCAAGTTCCACTGGGGCAGCTCCACTGCACTCGGGGACACCAGTGGCTGACCGCCACTGAAGTATGCCACCAACTTGCGTTCCCCATCGGCCCATCAGAGAATATCAACTACCTTAAACCCGAGGGCAGCTCTCTCAAACTTCTGCAACGAACAGCACCGTATACACTTACTCTTACTTCACCGTGGAGGGAAAAAAAAGTTATATAAAAGGCATTGAAGACACGGGTTAATAGCACCTACACAGTTAACAAATATAGGAATATACAGCTTGATTACGTTTAACACACACTTCTAATTAACAATAAATCCAGATTTACTGCACTTTTCAAGTTGCCTGGAAACTTCTGAAAAGCAGAGCCCCTGTTAAAAATACACAACAACCTACGACACAACATTTCTGCTGTGTTTCAGCAGGTCATATATGTGTCATGTGTTGAACTACTTCCCTGGAGGATCTTCGAGTAACTACTGAGGAGCAAAAATATTCACAAACTGAGAAGCCAGGTAACTGTGGTTACGTGTTGGCACGTTTCCCTCCCAACAATTCCGACATTACCCGAGGTCAGAGAAAAGCTGTCACGTAAAACGACATGGTTTAGGACTGTAACAAACACCCCCTCCCGCTTTTTATTGCCATAAAAGTCAAGCAGGCGATGTAAGAAAAAAAATTAAGGAATACCTAAGGCTAACCCTAATCTCCTTGAACAGCGCCAAATCCCACTGGGAAAGTGGGGCAGGGCAGCCGAGTCCGACTGAAATATTTTTCTCAGAATGGACCCCCCCCCCCGGCCCCATCTCAGCCGCTCCTGCCCCCGTCTTTAAGCGTATCCCCTTCCTCCTCCTCGGCGAGATTTCCCTGCCGGTCCCGGTAAACTCCCTTGAACCTCCTGCCTCGGCACTTCTTCCTCAAGTCCCGACAGCCTGGGCACCCCTCCGCACCCTCCCCTCAACATCCCCATCCCCTCCCGCCATGACTCCGCGCCCGCCCGAGCCCGCCTCGCTCACCGTTTCTCAGTTCGTGCGTGACGGTGCGCAGCGGCAGCTCCACTTCGCCCGCCGGGCCCGAGGGTCCCTCCATGTTGCGCGGACGGGCACTCCCCCGGCCCTGCCGCTCCGCGAGCGTGTGAGCGCGGAGGCTGGGGCACGTCACCTGCCCCGAAGGGGGTTTTATGTTCCAGGAGCGCTGCGGTGAAGAGCGGCCATGCAGTGTCAGGAAGGGGATCGCGGGGCAAGGGATCCGGGGGCCGCTCTCCCCTCTGCCGTGGGGAAAACGGGAAAACAAACCCGCGCAACACACACGGGCGCTAGAACACAGGCAGGCGCGCGCACGCCGAGCTCCCCTCCCCCGGCGCTCAGCGTCATCCCATGTCCCCGCAGCTCTTCTGCCCCCGCCCTCCCCGCCCAGCAGCACGAGAGTAGCGCGGCCCAGCGGAGCCGGGCCCGGCCGGGATAGGCTGAGCCACACGGCGGAGGAAAAGGGGAGGGTGATACGCGAACCGCGGCTGCTACTCGGGCACAGGCGCGCACCCGCGCCCACCCTCCCCTCAGCGAACCCTCATTGGGCACGCGCAAATCCGTGCGCCAGCGGCCGTTGGGCGAAGAACGTTCTGCGTCCCGCCCTTCCGCCGGGCGGTGCGGCTCCTCATTGGAGAAGCGGCTGCGCCAATCGCTGGCTCCGCCCCCCGGTCCCACCCCGGTCCCTCTACTGCTTAATCTTGTTTGTAAACATTCCCGCCCGCCTCTGCCGCTACCTCGAACTAGTCCCGGGGCTGGCGCTGGGTTGCCTAGAGAAACTTGAAGGTGCTGATTGACCGCCGGGACTGCCAATCACTCGCGGGCGTTAACCTTCTTCGGGTTATGGTCCAGTTCTACCGCGCAAGGAGTGGGGAGTACCTGCAGACGCGGTAACGGGGCGCAGGGTGTCCCCTGGCCCAGGGACGCGGCGGGCATGGCTCCCGCGGGGTTCTGACCGCCCGCCGCACCTCCGCTCCCCGCGGGCCCTCGGCAGCCACAGTGTCCTTGCGCCGGGACGGTGGAAGAACTGCTGCCGTCAGCGTGTCCCGCTGGTACGTGCTCTGCAGGCGGAGTGACAGCGCCGGGCTCTGCGGTTCGCGCTCGGGTGACACAGGCTGCGGTGCCCACGAAATGGTGGCGGGGACGGCGGAAGGCGTAGACTGAGGGGCTGAGAGGCGCCCGTGGGGCCCAAGACCCGAGCTAGTGAAGGAGCGGGAGGCGACCGCGAAGCCGTTGTCTGAGGAGGCTGAAGGGGCTGAAGTTAGTACTTGATAAAACAGCTTCTGTGGTCGCCGCAGGGTCACACAGCACAGATGAGCTCGGCAGGTTGTGTCGGCTCCCGGCCAGGGCCTTCTCAGTATGTGAAGTAGGGGCGGGAGAGAGCGCTGCCTTCACCTAGGTACCTAGTTCACGTTTTGCTGCTTTGGTCACTTCATGTGGTCTTGACAGCTGGCGTAAGACACACTGTCCTGATGTTGGGTTTTGACTTAGTTTTTAAGAAAGGTGGGTTTTAAATCATGTTAGACCTCTTCATCTAAATTCTCAGCCTGCTATTTTTTGAAACATTCACACATATAAAATGGCCCACGTTTCTTTGAGGCAGACTGCACAAATCACTTTAATCTTGAATTCTTACTTAGAGTAGTTTCTAAGTTGTTGCTTCTAAGTGCTGTTCCTTCCTATTGTTTGACACCGTGTAACGATGCTAATTTGCAATGCCGTGTGTGTCACATGCAAGAGCTGTGTTCACACAGTCTGATTCTGGTGCCGCAATCATCAATGGAATAAAACGTCTTCCATTAATCTTTCATTCACATTCCAGTATTATGTATTGTTGTGTGTGTTTGTACACATATATCAAAATACATACACACCAGAGAGCTCAACCTGAGCTACCTAAAGTTGATAGGAACCTTCTACTATAGAATTGTACAAAGAATAACTTCATTGAAAATGTCCATTCAGTTACCTCCTATCAGACAGAATTCTTTCAAGACCATGAATGTAGAAAGTGACTTCAGATGTTTTGAAACTGAAAAATAATTTATTAACTTCCGTCACTTGATTTTACAAACGTCTCTAAATGTTACATCAGAATAATTAAACTACAAATGGGAAAATAATGAAAATACAACAGACACCGGTAAAGTGAATAGTTAAATGTTTCCATCTTTGCAATTAATAACTCCTTTCTACAGCTAGTGAGGAGTGTGAGTTTTACTTCCTCTTTACAAGTAGCAACCACTTCTGATTATTCAGCACCCCATTTTAAAGAGGCTGGTATATATTTAATCCAGTGTCTCCACTAGCCCACACTTTGGACTAACTGTCGCTGGCTGCCTCAGAATAGAGAAACTGACATCTAACTCCACTCTGGCGTACTAGCAAGCAGAGCTGGCAGTGAAACCAATAGTTGCTAATAGTCTTGATTTCAGATGTTTGTAGCTCGACAGATTTGTCTGCTAATTTGCCCCAGGCTGAAACCTTCTCTCATTTTAAATTTCAGCTTTAAAGAATGAGACAATAACCCTAAAACATCAAACCACAGTAGCCATAGCTTCATAGCTGTTCACAACTCATAGAGCAAGGCACACTGATTATCCTGCATACTTTCTTTGTTACTGGCCTTTGAAAGTACTCAGTTCCCTGAGAAATCAGCTGATTTGCTTGCACCTTAGAGAAGGTAACTGAGCAGCATGGTCATTACATTTTAAAACGTGAAGATTATTTTACATAACAGTCTCCCACAGTTAAACTATTTTTGTAGTGGGATTCTCTTGTCAAATAGAGAAACAGTTAAGTAGGCCTACTGAATGCTTGGAAAGAATACCTACCCCCCTTTGACAGGTAAAAGAGGTATACTTGTGCTGAAATCTTAAACCTCCTGTCAGTAGTCCATGAGTAAAAGACTGTGCTCGAGTTTTCATTTCAGTTGCTGTCTTGAGAGCAGTGAAGGGTTAAGCATGGATGTAAGCTTTATTTAAGAGTGTACCTGCCTTCAGGCATAGTGGTCTGGTTTCCTTCGTTCCACCACCTTTGTCTTTGAAGCAGTGTCACAGTATCACTTGTGATTGCTTGTAAAAAGACAGCCTTAAGTGTAGATTGGATTTCTAGACAGGTGGAAATGTATAGACTGCATCTGTACCAGAAAAAACGCAGATCAAGACTCAGGTTCTTTTGGTGGCAGGGCAAATGGCAGGGCACAGCATGGCACATGCTGTGTCACGTGCACACAATTCCTTCCCCTTCAAAACATGATGGCCTTTTCCATACTGCTTGCTGGATTTATAGAAATTGCAAACCATTACTGAACTATGCAAGCTCCTAGCTTGTATGACGGAGTACTGGTCAGGGGTCCAACCATTCCTGGAGGCATGCCGGTATGGATAATCATGTGCCAGTACTCAGATTCTGCCTTCGTCCCATTTAATCACTAATGCAGACAGTCACTGAGGCAGACGACAGAGAAAATTTGTCTTGAACCTGTAGCCTAAGCAAGTGTGTCAAAGTACAGAAACAGAGGAGTGTGCAACCTCAGGGACTACAGAATGGTCTGTAAGCAATGGCTTTATTGGCTGGAGAAGTAAAACCGTCCTTGCTATGTCTACTGTGCTTTTAGAAGTGCTGCTCTGAGTGCCACTTTACCGAGTGAAAAAGTTATTTGCGTATTAAATACTCCTTTGTGTGCTCTAGTGCCGAACAGAAAATACTATTTGTGTTATGTGCTTTCAATAAACTACCTCTCCAATGTTAAAAGGAAAAGTATTTAATTTAAAAATTAGGGGGTGATTCAGAGCCATTGTCCCCCCATAGTGTAGTTTTGGGTCTTTTTTTTAAGTAGCATTTTCAGTCGTGTATGGTAAGAGCAACGTGACAGGTCAGTCAACCAACAGTTCAATGTTTGGGCTGAGCATGTGCTGCAAGTCTGGGAACATGGAGAAACAGGGTTCTAAAGGTAGATGTCCCATCTCTACCCCATGACAAAACTGTTCAGAAATAGCATCCCTAATTGTGAAGAGAAGGAGGAAAATACTGTTGTGGGAAATACCCACATTGAAAGATATTATTGAACTTCATTTAAGAGACAGTGTCACAACATTTCAGCTTTGGATCTAAAACGGGTTGTGTGCCACTTTGAGGGTGAGTTGAAATTGAACTGCTCATTGTACAGACTTTGGGGAGTAAATAAAGGAAAGAAGAAAATGAGTGCTGTAAACTTCATGCTTCCAAGGTGTGACTGCTTTCCTGTTTTGGTTTTTCTGGTTTACTTTCTTCCCAAAGGGGAGCTGCGTATGAAAAATGTAGTTCCTAGCTAAAGGTGGAAGTGTCTGGCTCTTTCTTATGGTCATTGAATTGTTATAGAAATATGTTATTTTTAAAGTGCAAATGTTGGAAAGCCAGATGTTACAAAATGTGCCACTTCATTCTGCTTCAGCACTTTATAAAGAACATTTGCACAGCAAGAGAAAAAGAGGATAAAATTTTGGGAACTAAGAAATTAGTTTGGGGAAGGACTGTTGGTGAAAGACGGTCATAACATGAAGCAGCTTTTCAGAATAGTATAGTTCTGGTCTCTGGTTTGCATATATTCTCTGTGGGTTTTTGTGGTGGTGTTTTTTTAGTCAGTAATTGAACATTCTGTGCTTGATAACTATCAGAAAAGTAGATTGGGTAGGCAAATCTGCTGTTTAAAGCATTTTTGTACGAAACTGGTCTGGCCAACAGTTTTATCTCTCTAAAACCACTTAACATCTTACCATGAAAGGAGAAGTTATGCTCAACATCCAAGCCTAATAATTCTCTTAACGGAAGTGGTACAGCCGTGCCAGGAAATGGATCATTTCTTGAAAGAGTGCATAGAAATGAAGGTGTGTTATTAACTCTAAGTTTATGTATTTGTACTAACTTCAGTGCTATTTCAGTTAGTATTAATTTCTTCTCTGAAAACTAATTTTTTCTTCAGTTACAGTAAAATTACAGCTATTATTAGTCCTGGCAGCACTTTCAGAAGTTTGTTTAAAATCCACATGACTATAAAAGAGAAACATTAAAAATATTTGTTGTGTTTCTGCTTTCTGATGGAGAAAAGGAAAATGAAAGAACACTTCCCAGGGAGAAAAGGAAGCAGTACTGTCTGTTAACACAGATATAGGGGTTTCTTCCCATTTCTGTTCTGCTTAAGTGCTTAACCTAGGCAGAGATGGAATTTCTAGTTAATACAAAGAGGTAACTTCTGTGTCCTAATCCTCACAGTAATTTGGAAATATTTCAAATTTGTTGGAAGAAACGCGGAGGGCTGTTCTACATAATGTTATCAGTAAACCTCTGAGTAATACTTACTGCCATGGAATTAAACTCAAAATACTTTTCAGAAGACTCATGTGAATTCTCATTATTTTGGAAAAATTTTGTAAATTTTGAAGACGACTTTAGAAAGGCAAGGGTTACCAAGATATTCTGAAAGCTAGAGATGAGGAAATAAAAACTTTTAACTCTGCGTGGAGACCGTGAGTACATCCTGGTAGCTGCAGAAGCCATATATCTTGCTTTCCATGCCAAAGAAGGAAGCAAAACCATGAGAAAAAAAAATTATTAAATGGCAGAGCTTAAAGATAGCCACTGTAGATCTTAGAGAGAGCCTGCTGAAAAAGAGGTAAGTGAGAAGAAGTGACATACAAAATGAAGGAAGAAAGGCAGTTTTTGAAAAGCATAAATGAAAACTAACAAGTTTGTTTCTGTAGCGTTTTTTCTTCTAATGTGTTTAAAGATACTGCATCTGTTAAATCACCACAGAACAAAAAAGAGATTTAATGAAGTGAACAATTTTTCAGGAATTCTATTGTCCTTTTCTCTTTTATAGAACTTAGTTATTGTTTTTGAAAGTATTATTTTAAATTTCAAAAAATAAGATGTTCCCATTAATTGAAATAACAGAAGATAAAAAATGTAAACAAGTGGATTAATGAAAAGAAATATATTCCAGACCTAGGTTATAAGTATTCTGGAGTTTGTTTTGGAAGGAATATGGAGCTCCTCAGGGAAAAAAAATAATACTCTCATCAGTCAAGTATCAGGTGACTGGAAGGTACTTCTTGACATAGTATAATACAATATGATTTACTATAGGTAAAGCTTTTTTTAAAGGGGGCAAGGAAAGAAAAGAAAGAAATAAAGAAAAAATATAAAACCAGTAGATAAATATGTCTGATGCGTGTTAATGGAATCATACAGTATTTCTGTGAAAAGTCAGGTGTCCACAATAATAAGAGTTTTCAATACATCTGAAAAAATGGGGATTCTAAACAGAAGTTTAGCAGTAACCATTACTCAGCAATTCTATTATTTCATGACTGGGTTTTGTCACGTTTTCATCCCATACTGATTTACTGAGGTAGAGGATACCAATTAGACTGTCTAGTTCAGAGTCCCAACTCTAGTACTGGCCAACAGCAGCTGCGTCACAAGAAATTGTGATAAGTATGGTTTAACTACTTAGTCGTTGAATGAAGACTTCCATTTGTTTGCTTTGACTTTGCCATTTGTTAATTTCAACTGATGACACAATAATTTATAAAGTGAGTGAAGGATTGTTACCTTTTTGCTCCTCTGTTCTTTGGTTTGATCTGCCATTATTTCGTAAGTGAACCCAGAATGTGAAGCGCTAGTCTTCCTGTCTCAAAACGTCCAGTAGCATATTTTCTCTACATACAGGTTATGCACCAGGAACAAGCAGTTCCTTGACCTTTACACAGACAGCCTCATTTGTTCCCTTTTTCTTCAGTAAAGGGCTTATATGGGAAGCCTAGGTTGTTTAGAACTCTCATTTTCAGTGCCCCTTTTCTCAAATGTAAAGTGTTTGCTGTGACAATCTCACAAGAGCGTACCAAAACCCCAGCTGGTCAGAAGGTATTTACTTAGTAAATACTTAAAGAAAATTTATACTTAAAGGAAATTACTCCTTTTGTAAATTCCTCAGGAGGACCTGCATTTTCTCTGAGGTGTATGACCTCTACACAAAGAATTGTCCCATTAAGCAACTTTCCTTTGGCTGTCATTTATAAAGCCTGGTGAACAGTGAGGCTTGGCATCTTTTTTATTATAGCATGTCATGTTTCAGTCACTTTTCTGTTGAGACTGCTTGTTAACATATGGATGTGGAACATTACAGCAGTGTAGGTTATTGACACTGTAAATAAATCCATTAACTGTGAGCTACTTCAACACCCTCACTCTCCACCATTGTATATGATTTAATGAAAATTGACACTAATACCACATCTCCACCTTCAAAGGAACACATTCCTATTCAAACAGGTTTTATTACACAAAATCCACCAGAACAATACAGACACTCTGTAGTGAGTTATA
The DNA here is from genome assembly GCA_013400115.1 of Rhinopomastus cyanomelas. Taxonomy (NCBI): domain Eukaryota; kingdom Metazoa; phylum Chordata; class Aves; order Bucerotiformes; family Rhinopomastidae; genus Rhinopomastus; species Rhinopomastus cyanomelas. The sequence goes on from VXBP01004728.1 coordinate 35,595, forward strand.
TGCTTCCCATGGGACTAAGTGTTGCCTTCCTACAGCCCTAGTGAGATGCATCTTCAAAATGGAAAGTCAAATGAGTTGAACCCCCAGATTATAAGGAAAACTTGTAATGTGCAGAGAAGTTAGGTATTTACTCCTGTTTGATAACTCATTCTCTGAGTGACATTTTTGTGCAACATGGCCTTACGATGTCTTTCCACCAAAGCATTTGGGTTTGGATAGTAGTGAGTCATTCCATGATTTACTTAAGTCTTTAGACAATAAACTGGTTAAACTGTTTCACTGTGTGACAACATTTGTCTTGAGAAAGCTGTGTGGACAAGCTTGCGGTAGTACTTGGTTTATGCATAAGACAAAGACATAATTGCTTTTGGATAGCAAGTACCAAAGCAACAGGATTATAAATCATTTGGAGTTGGACATGAACGCACTGCAGTCTTGGAGTGCGATCCTTTGATGGGCATATGGGGAGGAGGTGAAGTCTCACGAGTCTCTCCCTGTATTTTACAAGCACAGAGTATTAATCCCTTATTTAATCTTGTGTCCCAAGCCAGACCAGGACTATGCTTTCTGTAGCCTTTTATGTACTTTATGTACCTTTTCTGACTTCAAATATCTCTTGACAAATTAATCATTGCTCCTCTAAGGCAACAGTTGCCTAATCTTCCCAGTGTCTCTGCAGAAGCAAATACCTTTTCACCCCACTCACAGGCCCCAGGAGAGCAGCCTTCCCTCATCCTTCCTGCCTCTATTACAGTAGCAGCAATATTCATCTTCAGTTACAAAGTCAAGGATGTGATTGTCACAGTTGCAGGAGATGCTACGCATCTGCACATCATCACTTGTCTCTTGCTTTTAATGCTTTACCTACTTGGGTTGAAGCTTCACAGTGCATCCACTTACATAGTTGAAGTTTTGAGCTACAGCAGGGGGGTTGGACTTGATGATCTCTTGGGTCCCTTCCAACCCCTAACATCCTATGATCCTGTGATCCTATTTTGGCTCATTTGATTTGGTTCTTTTGCTGGGGTTTGAAAACTTTATTCCTGTAGAGTCTTAAAAGTGACAATACAGAAATAATACAGTCTTATTGTCTAGAGTAACAAAAAAGCATGAAGGAAGGTCTGTCTATCTATAATACCTGCTGTTCCACATTCATCTGTTGTTCACATGTTAAATGCTTTTCTTTAGTTAGTTACATCAGAGAAGCTTTCCTCATCTGGGTCTTGGTTGTTTGCTTGTCTTGCATTTACCTACCAAGTTCACACACTCATATCGTAACTATTCCAGTAGTCAAATTGCTAACAGTACTCACAAGCTGTCTCAAAGAAGCTACAAATGTATCTGATTCCTTACAAAAAATCTAATGAAATTATTCTAAAAGTTACTTTATATGTGGTATTGAGGCTATTTTCAGCAGAAGTTCCAATCTATAACTGAAAACGTGCTTGTGGTTTTAGTGGCAGGACAAGTGTTCAGCACAGGTAAGGGATTACATCTCACTGCAGTCATGCTGAAGAGCCCTTGCCATAGGTTGGCGCTCATTTATGCTGAGCAATACACAGACCAGAACTGAAAGATGCTCTCTAAAATTTCTTGTTATTGCTCTATGATGAAAACCTTTAGAGCATTACTGAAAGCTGGGGAAAATTGCGTTTTTCTGCTGAAACAAATAATTACTGGAGTATCTGGTCAATAATTGGTTGTCCATCAAAAACACTTGTTTATTAGGAAGAGAACAGACTCTCTATACACATGGTCTTTATTCCTGTTTATTTTTAAGAAGTCAAATTTGAGATGTATGACTTCTGCAGCGCTTATGAGCCAAAGGTCCCCAAAGTTAGATGCATTTCTGTTAATATTCTTAGCGATTTTTCACATACATAGATTATATCCTAAACACTGCCTGCTTAATACACTTTGTTTTGCATATTGTCTTTAGTGTGCTTAGTAACCATGGAGAAGTCACATACAGGTCGTTCTATTATTTGAACTATAAGATAGTAGTTTTGGACTGTCTTTTATTCTGTTACATTTATGCAGTTAAGTCTCTTTAACTGAGTAGAGTTTGCTGTGTGCGAGCAACCAAGGAATGAATGCATATATTTTATATATACATGCACAGACTTGTCTTTTTGCCTTGAGTTTGAAACCAAGTGCTGGTTGCAGCACCTTCCTTCTTCAAAAGGAGTGGAAAATATTGTGCAATATTTTCCAAACTGAAGCTGGACCTACTCAGAATGCTTAGTTTTTAAACTTTTCAATACATAGAAAGAAAAAGATTTGATCAGGAGTTTTCATATTTTTATATGCCTTCTGGTAAACTGTTTTCTATCTCAAGCAAGAAAATCTCACTTCTTTCCAGTCTTCTATTTTCATGCTCCAGTGAACTTGCATTATTTCTGACAATTTTCCCATGGATGTGGTGATTGTATATCTCATGTATCTGTGGTTTCAAGTGCTTGTAAATCAAACATTCTGTCAAAATCTGTTAATTTATGAAGAGGAGAACTATGTGAATAGCTAAGAGATTTCCACTGGGGAAATCTATCAGTAGAGATGGAGTTTGAAAGTCATTAGCTACCATCATGTTTACAAATGTTTTAGTAGCAGTAATTTTTCTTTTTAATAGGAGCCTTCTACTGTTCTATCAGTCTGACTGGAAATCATTTCAGTTTCTAGTAACTGATGCCTGTTCATGATCCTTTTATCTGATAAAAAATACCCTGTCTTCTTTCTGTAATGAGAAACTCCTTCAGCCTGTACTCAAATGATAACTTCTTCCATATTTGCATATGAGTAAAAATCCCCCTGAAAGGTATGATATGGTGATATATAATAGAATATGACCTGCTCTGTATTCTTTTTGTTAATTTTTATTTCAATTAGCTAAAAAGTTATCCAGTTTATAGATTCATCTTTTTCTGTCCAGAAACATTGGTCCTAAACATTCACTGAATTTTGAAAACTTTAGACAAAATCTTAATACTAGTTATTTTAAAACAGAGGCTAGCTAAACAGGCTTAGATTTGAACCAAACTCACTACTCCTTTTCTTCACAATTAAAACCCCACACATTTGACTAATCTTTGAGAGACAAAAGCCACAGAATTTCACAGTTCAATTATTGCAGTTTTTCACAGCATATACAGCATAGTCTGACCCTTCTTTGGAAGAAGGCATGGCTGGTAATAGCCAATTAATTGTATTTGGAATGCTCTTCTAATATGCTTGTCTTAAGAAGATTTTTTTTTATGGAAGTGGGATTAAAATAATGTCTGTGTTTGGAGAAAATATTTCAATCTGAAAATAGTTTAGTTACTTTTAAATATATTTGCTTTGCCACTAGAATCCTAATAAAACGGTCCATGCAAAATTCTTGGCTTTTGCATCTAGATAGTTGGCTGAGGATATTAATTTAGGAGATAGCTACTGGAATTCGTGCAATATGCTGCAAACAGCAATCATATGGGATAAAGTCCACTTGGCCATCAGTTTTTACATTAACCATACAAAGAAAAAAAATCATGCTCAGCTCCAAAGTTATGGAACCACAGTATATGGAGTGCTGGAAGGACATCCTGCATAAGTTTTGTCAATGTTTGCTCTGATTTTAAACTCTTCCTTAGGTACACACTATCAAAGTCAGGATACTGGGCTTGATGTAGCCTTAATTCTGTCTTCTGAACAGTATTGCTGTAATAACATTTTACATTATTTTGAAATTATTAATGCATTTATCCATACCCTGAAATTCTTAAGGCACTGTGATCTAATGATCACAGTGATCAAAATGCCTTGGCTCAAACAAGCCAAAACTCTTTTCTCATGTAAAAGCAAAACAAACCGAAAGTTCGCATACTCTTCTTACTTAGGGTATGTAATAATGTATGTGGAAAAAAATTGAGAACAAAAATAGTGATTAAAAATTTAATAAAGCAGCTTCTAAACAAAAGCTGTGGAATTTTAAGATATCACAGAATCATAGAATGGCAGGAGTTGGAAGTGACTTCTGAAGATCATTTAGTCCAGTCCTCCCTTCTTGGCCACAAGGGCACATGGCTGGCTCATGGTAAGGCTGTGGTTCCCCAGCATCCTCAGGTCTTTTTCCCCACAAGATGCTCTCTAGCATCAACTGTCCAATCACCAACCTGTACTGACATATGAGGTTGTTCTTGCCAAGACTGAGCACTCTGCACTTGCCCTTACTGAACCTTATAAAGTTTCATCCTGCTCAACTCTCCAGCCTGTCCAGGTCATGCCAAATGGCAGCACGCCCCTGCAGTGTGTCCTACACCGCTCCCAGCTTTGTAGCATCAGCAAACTTGCTAAAGATACAGTCAGTTCCCACATCCTGGCCACTGATCAATATATTGAATAGGACTGGGCTCATACTGATACCTGAGGAGCACTACTGTACACAGGCCTCCAACTTGACTCCGTCACGCTGACAATAACTCTCTGGGTTCAGTCCTTCTTTCCACCAGTTTGCAATCCGCTTCACTATGCAATCATCCAATCAAGGTACTTGATTACAATTGCTTATATGGCAAGTCTAGATAAAACAGAAAAAAGATCAATAATTGTTAGGCAGATGAAGAAGAGCTAAAACCTGTTACTCAACTGTATAGTTCATCAATACTAATTTTAACTTGCTTTGCATTAGCTTGATCTGTACACGTATATGAAAAGGATTGGTTGTTCTTATGTGTCCTGCTTGTGTCTTTTACTGTAACTTTTCTGAATCATCTTTATTCAGATCTGTGGATGGATTTTATGCACACATTCATGCAGATGAAGTACAATACAGCAAATGTTTAAGCATGTCATCTTTCCTTGAACTCAGTAGAACTGCTCATGTACTTACCCCTAGTACTTAGATTGGTAGAAATGCTATAGGTCTGAGTCTTTCAACTGCAAGTTTTGAGACAAGATTTTATGCATATTGTTTCTGGGAACAAATCCATAAATAAATAAATAAAAAGAAAAATAGTAATTGCTTACATTTTCTTCTGTTGACTCTATATAAAGTGTGAGCTCAAATCTGTGTTAAAATACAATTTTGGAAGTGGAGCACAACAACCTACGCTAACCTCTGTACTTTATATTTTTAAAAGTATAAAATGAGGTAATAGATGCATAAGTCATTTGCAGCCCTTCTTATTGTTTGGTAACAAAAATCAAAATGATTACATTAACATTTCTTTCAAGTCAGCTAACTGATACTGCAGCATTATGAGTCATCTCTTTAGTACTGAGCTGGTTTTTAAAAAATACATGTTTGAACAGTGACAAAAGACATGAGGGGGATAGGCCTACAGGCTTCACTTTATCTACCAATGGAAAACAGGGCAATGCTTCAAAATTTCAGGATGAATTCTATGAGCTAGACAGGTGAACAGTTTTTCTTCAGCATCTTGAGTTCTCTGCTGAAAATGCAGAATAGCAGATTTTCTCATCCATGTGGCATAGAGTCTCATAGTCTCTCTAAAGGCAGGGGAAGGCAAGCTGAGTGACAGACAGATCATTTGAGTCCCACCACAAGGCGCTTTTACTGTTCAGGATATTAACTCACTATTTCTGTAAGTTCTTGTTCACAAACATAAGGATGATTTGCATTGTTATTGGTGATTTATGGGCACTGTGATGCAGTCAACCACGTAAGTATGTAACATCTAGGTCTTGGGCATCTTCACTAGGGATGAACCAGCACTCTCTTCTCCGTAAGGATTATGATCATTGTAACCCTTAGAGTATATGTCTGATTATTTACATTACTGCTTGTCACTAAAGCTGATTAACTGTTGCTCTGCATGTCACTAGTGTGTGAGCAGCATAGATGCTTTAGTATGAAAATGTGGTCTAAGCGCATAACAGTTGCTGTCACATAGCACATTTCTAACAGCACTTTATCGACACTTATGTGTGGAAGGTGCAGTGAGATACTCTTGCAGAGCCTGCCACTGATGCACCTAGTTATCCAGACAGCATTGCTTACTCCAGGAGTTTCATGATGCTTGGTCCTTTTGAACTCTTCACAATACTTCTTGGTCTAAATGCTCAGTGAAGCAATGGAACAATGGAAATAAATATATTTCCATCAAAGATATTTGTGAAGGCTTGGAGAAGTCAGGAGGTTCCCCAGACACAACCTATGACACAAACAGCATTTCAATAACACTGTCTTTGTACAAATGCATAGACTTTAGTGATCATAGCTGAGAAGAGCTTTGTAAATAGTACTGAATGCAGCGACTTAGCACCTTCTGGCAGATACATGAACCCCAAAGAGGTGTCATAGTCCTGTTGTCAGGTCATTCAGGCTACCACCAGAAGCATGGCATGTGTTCTTGGGAGAGTGCTATTATTTTTATGGTATGCAGGGAGCAGGGCATCATGTACCTTCTTACCTCCAGAAGGAATTCCTTTGGTGGAATGGTCAAGCTGTCAGCCTGGTGACTATGAACAATGTGAGTGACATTATCAAAATAAGCATCTGTGGCTGCTGCCCTGCAAACAAAAGAGTACAAGGCACTACTTTGTCCTTTGGACTTCCATTTTCAATCTGCATGAGTAAGAATGGAAAGAGACATTTTCTTCACTAAAGGAATTTTTATACAACAGATGCTCATTGCCTTGGCTCAAATGCACAGAACACAACAACATCCAAACAGGAAAGAAATCAAGGAAGGGGGCCAGAAGACCTGCATGGTTAAACAGGGAGCTGCTGGGCAAACTGAAGAAGAAGAAAGTCTGTAGGTCATGGAAGGAGGGGATGGCCCCTTGGGGTGATTATAAGGCTCTGGTGAGAGAACATAGGGACACAACTAGGAAAGCCAAGGCCTCCTTGGAATTAAACCTTGCAAGAGAGGTCTAGGGCAACAAAAAGGGCTTCTTCAAATACATTGCAGGTAAAACTAAACCTAGAGGCAATGTAGGCCCCCTGCTGAATGAGGTGGGTGCCCTGGAGACAGAGGATGCAGAGAAGGCAGAGATACTTAACACCTGCTTTGCTTTTGTTTATACTCCTGGGAGCTGTCCTGATATCAAACCCCAGACCAGTGAGACTCCAGAGGAAGTCAAGGCAAGAGAGGAGCCTGCCTTGGTTGATGAGGACTGGGTTAGGGATAAGTTGAGCAAACTGGATGGACACAAATCCATGGGCCCAGATGGGATGCACCCATGTGTGCTAAGGGAGGCAGCGGAAGCCATTACTAAGACACCCTCCATCATCTTTGCTATCTCCTGATCCATGGGGATCAGGAGAGGTGCCTGGGGGCTGGAGGATAGCAAAAGTCACTCCAATCTTCAAAAAGGGTAAAATGGAGGACCCAGGTAACTGTAGACTGGTCAGCCTCACCTCCATCCCAGGAAAGGTGATGGAACAATTTGTTCTAGAGGCTGTCTCCAGGCACATCAAGGACAAGAGTGGTCATTAGGGGTAGTCGGCATGGCTTCACCAAGGGAAAGTCATGCTTGACCAACCTGATAGCCTTTTATGAGGGCATAAGCAGGTGGATAGATGATGGCAAAGCAGTGGATGCGGTCTACCTTGAATTCACTAAGGCAGACTGGAGAGCAGTGTAGGAGAAAGGGACCTGGGGGTCCTAGTGGCCAGCAGGATGACCATGGTCACATATCTGTAGAGGGGGAGAAGAACCTCTCTCGATCTGCTAATCACACTCCTTCTGATCCACCCCAAAATGCTGTTGGCCCTCTTGGCCACCTGAGCACACTGCTGGCTCATGTTCAGCCAACTATCAATCAACACCCCCAGGTCCTTCTCCACCAGGCAGCTCTCCAGCCACTCTTCTCCAAGCCTGTAGCGTTGCTGGGGGTTGTTGTGACCAAAGTGCATGACCCGGCACTTGGCCTTGTTAAACCTCATACAACTGAGCTCAGCCCATCACTCCAGCCTGTCCAGATCCCACTGCAGAGCCTCCCTACCCTCCAGCAGATCAACACTCATGCTCAATTTTGTGTCATCTGCAAAATGAGGGTGCACTCAATCCCCTCATCCAGATCATTGATAAAGATATTAAACAAAACACTTATTAACCAGGTGAGTCTTCCTGCCTCTTTCAATAGTCCCTTCTGCTACTGAGGGAATGGCAGAGAACACCACTTGGGCTCCTGAGCCCACGAGTGATCTCCCCAGGGCCCTGAAGTCCTTTTTAATTGTT
>VXBP01004728.1:44393-58652 GCA_013400115.1 Rhinopomastus cyanomelas
TTTTTTTTTTTAAGTCAGTTAGAAGCCTCTAGCAAAAAAGAGAAAGAGCCCCCCCCGCTGCAGCCCGGCAAATGCGCGCAGCCGCGGTGAAAGCAGCGACCTATCTCCGCACAGCCGAGCCCCAAAATGGCGACTCTCGCTCGTAGCTTTCGCTTTTAAACCAGCCCGCGCGCCGGCAGTCTCCGCCCCCCCCGCTGCAGCCCGGCAAATCCGCGCAGCCGCGGTGAGAGCAGCGACTGCCTCCCAACAGTCGAGCCCCTCTTTAGCTTGAAGAAAAAGAGGAGCCTGAGGGGTGACCTCATTAATGTCTATAAATATGTGAAGGGTGGGTGTCAGGAGGATGGAGCCAGGCTCTTCTTAGTGTCATCTGGTGATCGGACGAGGGGCAGCGGGTGCAAGCTGGAACACAGGAGGTTCCATATAAGTATCAGAAGGAACTTCTTCCCAGTGAGGGTGACGGAGCACTGAAACGGGCTGCCCAGGGGAGTTTTGGAGTCTCCTTCACTGGAGATGTTCAAGACCCGCCTGGACGTGTTCCTGTGCGACTTGGTCTAGGTGATCCTGCTGTGGCAGGGGGATTGAACTGGGTGATCTTTCAAGGTCCCTTTGGATCCGTACTGATTCTATGATACTATGTGCTCTGCTAGCTCAGCAGCACTGCTTCAGGCAAAGAGTGAGAGGCTGGTACTGCCGGTATGTAGACAAGATCTTCCTGCATCCGTGGGTTGTCTTTCATAGCCAGAAGAAGCCAAGACAGAGAACTGGTGGCTGGACCCGGCCCAAAGGAATGTGAAGTGATTGTGAAGATGTTCTGTAGCTCATTGTAGATTCAAAAACTATATTTAAATACCACCCTCATGTGTTTTTCAGTTTCTTGAAGCTGAATGAGCAGTTCTTGTCATCTTATATGAAAACAACCTCTGGTAGATCATTTGCTTTCTCTTCTTAATGCAGCTGGTGAACATTCCTGGCAACAAAGACATGAAAGTGCTGTTTTTAAATCTTGATAAAGGCCCTTGCATCCTCTTATGAGTGTAGTGTATCTTGCTGAAGGTGCACATCAATGAAGTGGCTGTTAGAAAGCTTGTTGGTTTTGTGTTTTTGTAATATGATGAGGCAGGATATGCAGGTATCAGGACATTACCCAAGGAGTTGGATGGATGTGTGAAATCATGAGACCACATACTTATCAGGATTAAAAAAGCCTAAACAACCACGTTCTTGCGTAGACTGTACCCATACGAGCGCAGGGGCCTGGTGTGTTCTCTAGTCTTTGCCCATATTTCCCTACCTAAGAAACACATTTTTGTCCCAGAGCAGAAGCTGAGTGCAGAACAATACAAATGCAGTGGTGGAAGCTCAGGGAGCACCAACGCACACAGTGCTGTCTGAAGTGCCTGCTTTGGAGCTACTTATTTCTGTTACTTGTTCTTAATACACCAGGAGAAACTAAACGTTCTGTGCCTTTTTTTGCAAGTAAACAAGATTACATCAGAGTTGCTGTGATTCAATCATCGGTAGAAACTGATGTGCCATCCTGACACAATCTCTAGCCTAGGCAGCTGCTTTAAGCAGCAGAAAGAACACTAATAGAAACTAATTGAAATTTCTGTTTGCAGCACTCATCTAAAGGTGCCTAAACCTCAAAGGAAAATCCCCTGTATTTCAACTGTAAACTTAAAGCTTAGTTTGCTGGATGAGCTGCTGTCTGAAAACACACGAAGCGCTTCCTCTTTGGAATGATACACAAAGCACTTCTGTGCTTTGAAATGATTCACAGCAGATGGGAAGACAAAGCATCATTAATTGATTCTTCAAATGAAACATTACAAACCTAACTGGGAGAACTTGGTTGGGAAATCAAGTGGAGTAAATTTTCAGAGCAGAGTGTGCGCTTCACAGAAGTCTCGTCAGCGTTTCAGTTTAGTTTGATGATTAAGCAGCAGGTGATTTTAAACCATGTTTACATTAACAAACCTCTGTAACCATATTCACGCTAGGGTAAGGCATAGTACACAAAGGCCTTGTTGGATTGTCATTAGTTTAGACTGCTTTCCATTATGTACCAGTAAAGGCAGCCTGTGGGCTGGCCCGTGTTTCAAGTGACCCTGCTGTTCCTGTTAGAGCAGCAGCAGCTTTGGCTCAGCTCTCTGCTTAATAACATCTATAAAACCCTGCCCAGCAGTGCTGAACAGTGACTTCTGCACTCCTTTGGCCAGTGAACCACACATGCCACCTCCCGTGCTTACTATCAAACTTTAAACTGAAAATAGGACAAAGTTATATAAACAGTGCAAGACTGTATTTCATAAGGGGCCTGGCAAGCAAGGCTCTAGACTGCACTTTGAAAAGTAGCTGCACTGAAGTATAGTCCTGTTCATGCACCGTTACCGGAAACAGACCTGAAATCTGCGACGTCAGAAACTCAGATTAAGTCCTTTCCACTTTTCAAGCTGAGTCACTTGTTACTCGTAGGACTTTTGTTAGTACTTCTGACAGGCTGTTTATTCTCAGGTGATTCATTGTTAGTACCACAGGAATATTATGGGTTTGGTTTTGTTTCATGAATTTATTTGACACAGGTAAATGCGAAGCAGTCGCACTGACGCTTCTGAAGGGTATTCCAATAGTTTTGTGTTATCATTTAATTTTCTAAACTCCTTTTTCTGCGGTGTAGCACAGCAGCACGGACACACCCACTGCATCTCCAAGTGTAATCCTTCTGACACAGAAATGACATTTTTCAATTGTAATGGGTAATGAATAATTTACAGTGTGGGCCTGGAAGGAAACCACGGCCTTATTTACATATCTGCACAGTTTGAAGATTAGCCTTTCCATTCTGAAAGCTTTAAGATAACAGGAAATATTTCACTTACTGCACTTCTTTTCCTTTAAAGAGATTATGCTCTGCAGATTGCAAAAATACTTTACAGTTTTGTCAACAATTTAGTTTGCAGATACATAGGTCTGCAAGACTGTCAGTGGTTCTGCTGTAAGTTATAGAAGAAACTATTTGTAGTATTAGAAGTATAGATATATGTATAGATAGATAGATATATGTAGAGATATTGAGGTTCAGAGGAGTATGCATGTTACAAGTCTAGGAAGCCACTTCTGCACTTACTGTGCTTTATGATTTCTGAAGTTAGAACAAGAAAAACTCATGTAAAGTTGAAAAATAAGGTACAATTGAGATACACAGCAAGTATTTAAATTAAAATAAACTAGTGAGAGGAGAGAAGGCATCCAAAGTCCTATACTGACAAAGAATGCAGCCTAACAAACCAAAGAAGCCAGCTCAGCTTAGGGAGAAAAAAGACTGTATTGTAGAGGAAAGAAAGAGGGAGGATACAAGAAATAGTCCAGAACATGCAAATGAAAGGGTGGTGCAAAGAGGCTACTTTGTCCTTCTGAAAGACAAGGCAACCTCTTTGTTAGATCCTGTCTGGAAATGCATTTTCTTCCTTCATGCTGAATTGCAGATGATTTACAAAGTGGACAGTATCAGTCACTTTTTCCGTGCATTACTGTTGAATATTTAACTCTCAGGTGGATATACAGTAATTAATTTTGTTACTAGACAAGGCTTGAAGATAGAAACCAGTGAATTTCTAAGTGATGTGCCTGGAAAGTGGATGCATCTTGAAAGCACCGGGGGATTTTACCAGAATAAAGTATTAACATGCTTTTTCCCTAGCATGTGTTCTGGGATTCAGGAGAAATAAAGTGTATTTTTTAAAATTAGTTATAAAAATTATGCTTAGAACTAATCCTGTTTCAATCACTTCAGCAAAGATCAGTACCTCATTGCACAGTCATCCAGTGTGTATCTGCATAACTCTACTGGAGTGGTGCTACAGAGAAACTTAGCTTAGGCATTTCCCCTAGTAATTGCTTGAAAAGGCCAAAGCTGGCCCTGCTGAAGTCCAGGGTTGAGATTCTGCTAGGTATGCTGTTCCTATCACACGAGATCCCGAACTCCACCATCTCATGGTCACTGCAACCAGGGCTAACCTCAACCTTTACTGCTTCAGCCAGACCCGCCTTGTTGGTGAGTACAAGATCCAGCAGCACTTGTCTCCTAGGGGGCTCCTCCATCATTTTCATCAGGAAGGTATCACCAATGCACTGGAGGAACCTCCTGGACTGTGGCTGGCTGAGTAGATCTTCCAGCAAATATCTGGGTAGTTAAAATCCCCCATGAGAACCAGGGGCTGTAGCTCTGAGGCTGCTGTCAGCTGCCTGTAGAAGGCCTCATCAACTTCCTTTCCTGATCTGGTGGCCTGTAATAGACACCCACAACAGTGTCAGCCATGCCAGCCTGCCCCTTAATCCGCACCCACAAACTCTCAGCTCTCTCTTCATCCACCCCGGGACAGAACTCAATACATTCTAGTTGCTCTCTCATGTAAAGATCAACTCCACTACCCTGCCTTGCTGACTTGTCCATCCTGAAAAGGACATAGCCATCCATGACCACATTGCAGTCATGTCAGCTGTCCCAACATGTCTCTGTAATTGCCACCAGATCATAATCACCTGACTGGACACAGATTTCTTACTTCTCCTGCTTTTTCCCCATGCTGCATGCATTGGTGTACAGGCATTTCAGGGAGCGAGCTGAGCACTCCAATTGCACCCTAGGATGGTGGGAGGCCTCGTGGTCTTCATCAAGACCAGAACTCTGCCACACTGGTGCCCAACCAGCAACAACTCACCCCCCTTCGAATCAAGTTTAAAGCCCTCTGAATGAGCCCTGCCAATTCCTGCCCCAGGATCCTTTTTCTGTTGTGGGACAAACCTTTCCCGAGTGTACCAGTCAGGTCTGCTGTCTTATACAACCAGCCACTATCAAAGAACCCTAAGCCCTGCCTATAGCACCAGTCTCGTAGCCAGGCATTTATGGCCTGAATCCTTCTATTCCAGCCTCATGTCCTCACCTGAAGATGGAAATAACAAAGAGAATATAATTTGCACCCCGGACTCTTTCACCAGCTGTCCTAAGATTTTGAGGTCTTTCTTCTCTCCCCTCATGCTACGCAATACAGCTTCCTTCCCACCTGTCTGAAAGATCAGTAATGGGTAATCGTTGATTTCACCAGGGTAGGGAGTGTCCTAGTGATACCCCTGATTCAGGCTCCAAGTAGACTGCAGACTTCCCCTATTCCATGAAAGGCCACCCGCTCTAGAAAGCCAGATCTTACGGTGAATCTAAACCTAATAAAAGTGTCCGGAATTTTTTATTAGGATCGTTAGATGTGAGTTGAAACCTCTCAAATTAGTAGTTCTAGACTGTTGTTAGAAATTCTCTTTACAGTAAGAATAATGTCTCTTGACTGGTAGGCCTGGATTAGAGCTCAGCTACATTTCTAAATCAAATTCCTTGTTATCCTTCAAGCATGTGTTTGAAATTGTTGGTGATTTTGTAATGAATTCTGTTTTTTGAAGGCACACAGAATGATGATGGAAAAGAAAAAAAATTAGAAAGCCATACATTAAAGTTCACAAAAAAAAATCCAAACTAATTTAATATTGCAGACAATGTGACATAAAGATACAAAGCTTACTATAAATTTCGATGCACCTAACTTAATCTCTCTGACTTCTGCAAGTTTTTGGAAACATTTTGGGCAGACAACCTATGGTAAGAGTTTCATTTCAGTCAAAACATCACTGCTCTTATTGAAGTTAATTAAAGATTTGCTCGGTGATATAAATTCTCACAGTAACTGTTTCATTTGACTTCCACTCCTCTGTGAGAGTGAAACTTTGTACTCTCACAGTTAGAGTACAAAAACTCTGGACACTTAACAGAAGAGTTAACTTTTTCTAGAATGTTGTAAAATGTCGTTGTACATTAATTTACTGGCTTCTTTTAAAAAGTGCAGCACAGTTTCTATCGTATTTATTACTCCTTGTGAATAACATCAAGAATGGCTTCTGAAGGGAATAAAAACTTGGAGGTTGGTAGTTTCATTACTTAGAATATAGTTCCGTTCCTTTAAGGTGACCAAGGTTAAATTCATGAGCAATCAAATTATTATTTTACACTGACCTATCTTCTACTTCTTCTTTATAGTCATGTAATAAGCTCTTCTTAGTTGTTAGCTTAGGCTGAGGGAAGAACTTTGTGTGAACTTCGACTAAATTGCAGACAAAAAGATATCTTAAATCTCCAAAAGGTGTAAAAAGAGTCAGATATCAATTGTCATTATAGTACTTAACTCTATTTCTACTCTAGATTGTATGACCAGGGACCTAAACATAACTATATCCATTTTTCCAGTGGAAAACAAAGGAGTATTCATTTGTACATAATTAATATTTGAAAAATATAATTCTAGTGGAATATATTGAAACTACAGTTTCTTACTGTAGTTCTCTCTTTACTACAAGGTTGCATTGCTGGCTGTCTAAAAGCATTTTGAACAGAGAATCAGTAGTGTGGTTTGTAGCTTGGTAGTTTAATCCGTTTGTGCTTTTGCATTTCTAAAGTTATAGTGAATTTTGGGAAAGTGACTACTCCAGGAAATGAAAATTTATCAGGGAGGGAAAAAATCTGTTCCTTACGTTTTCAGAGCTTTGCTTTTTCCACAGATGTTAAAGTGCATGTCTCTGGCTAGTTCGTTGAAAGATTCAGTTTGCTTTTGATCATAAAACATCAGTTAAATAACCTTTTGACTTTGATGTGCCTTACAGTTTATAACTTAGAATGTCCCCGTGATAAGAACTTTGGTGGAGCATTTAAGCTCCAGCAAATTATAATTTACAGTGTCAAAAAAAAAAAAGTACGTTGCCTTTAAGATTATTGTCATATTTCTGTTCAGGCTGAAGAAATGATTTTGACAGGAGGTTTGAAATCTCTCCTTCCCCATGTGCTAAGAAGAATAATTCGGTGCAACAGACTTAGTATTAGTAATACTTCTGGAATGGCGGAGGGTAAGTAAACCCAAGAGCTCCAAGTCCAAAAGTGACTCCATTTTGGATTAATTGCTACCTGCTTTCTTTTTTTGCTTGCTTGTTTGTGAAGGACTGTAGGAATGTCAACGGCACTGAAGTAAAATAGAAGGAGATGTTGACTTGCCTCAAGTCCCTTGGGTGTTTTTTTGAAATAATATTGTGAGCACCTGACTCTGTGTTCTTAAATCACACAGGTGTGACAGCGAAAATGCATCACCTTACCTGTGCAGAGGAGATGGATTTAGTTTTCAGTGTTTGCAGAGCATCACTCAGCTCCCACTTGTGTCATTGAGAAAGTACATGTGTAGGAAATAGTTGAAAAATCATTAACCACGTCTGTCTTTTCTCACATGTTATCATCACATTTTTAGGATAGAATACTATGTTCTTCAGGGCCTGCTTTACTTAGTGCATCAGATAAACTTTGGGGAAGACTTTCAGACATACAGTTAAGTTACAGCAGTGGTTTTCTGCTTGATTTGTTGCAGAAGTGAGACAGGAAATTGCAATGGGCAGGGAAATAATAGTTTTCTGCTCAGATAGCCGAATGCCTTCTGGAAAACAGGTTTCTGTCTTGCCTTTCATGGCTGGACTTTTACCGAAGAAAAGTCTATGTCATTGTTCTGATCGACATTTAAATGCAATTTCACGTAACTGTGGTGAGTAGCCAATCAACAAAGCTGTGTGCAGCAGCATTACTGTAACATAAGAATACTAAGAGTCATTTTACAGATCATAGTGAGTCTAAAAATTAGGGTTTTCTTTTCCATCACTACCTAAGTTGAAACATACAAAAGAAAAACCTGTCTTAATATTAATATTGCTGTAGCAGTTTTTAAAGTGTCAAACACTTTAAAACAGTTTGTATTGTTTACATACAAATCAAGTTCAGACTTCTGGCCATGAGTATACAGCTCTGTCACACAAAGACTGAAAAACTAGGGTAGTTGGAATTTCTCAGAATCCTTAGAAATGGTTGTCAGGTGATATATGAGTAAAAGAGCTATTTCTTACAACCTTCATTATCATTCACCAAAATAAATTAAAAGCTCTTTCTAAATATCTCTGAACTGGGAACACACGTGTTGAATTAATGGATGGGTTGATCAGTGTATCCAGCTTCCCTAACACTGCTTGTGAATATTCGTTACTGTCAATATTTGTAATTATTGGAAGTACCTACATAAGAAGATAAGGGAAGGGGAGAATGTGTTTACATGTATAAAGAAATTAAGAATAGCTATCAAGAGGAGCAAAAAAGTGTTAGAAAATTGTAACCAAGCTTCCTGTGCTGATACAACATCTGAAAGTTACCTGCAGGTCAAGAATGTCAGCTGTGACTGGTACTTCACACTCAGTGTTGTCCAAGTTGGATGTACTGACTAAACCCATCATTTCAAGAATTCAGTAACATCACCAGCAAAGTAGAAAGTGCCTGTGGATTTCCCATGGATGGCAGGGAATGAAATTGGAGGGTAACTGTGTTTTATTCATTGGTAAATGTAGTGTGTTCATCTAACAAAAATATTTCTTATAGTTAGCAAGAAACTGCTTCTGTATTTAGTAACTTTTGCTGAGTCTTTGTGCCGAGTACTCCCAAGAGTGTAGTTTGTGCGCGCATTTGGTGTGCAAATACATGCTTACCTCAGCCTTTGCTTGACATTTACCCATTAGGAATAGAATTTTACCTTTTGATTTCTTTGTTAGCTTTGGTCAAGAGTGAGATATGTCTGATTTCCCACAGCCTTTTAAGGCAGATCAGTGATTCCAATGAAATGACTGGATGACAAACTGCCACAGTATTTAAGAAAGCGAGAGGTTCTGTGCAGCCTCTTACTTGTCTGTCTGGTATCAAACATGGTAATAATTTCTCAAGGTAGTATCAATACAGGAGCTGAGGACTGTAATGGGTGGTTTTATACCCCACAGACTAGTTATACTCCAAATTTCCTCTCTGTACGAGAGCAGCTGTTATTTACATGCAGAAAAATTAAAATGGCATTGATATGAATCCCTACTCTTTAGAAAATAATTTTTTTGCTAAATAAATGAATGTGGTCTTTGTTCAGTGATACTCATTGCAAAAATGTTAATGTCTTTAGAAGCTATTGCATGGTAGTGGGAATCGGCTCTGATTTACAGGGTTGTTGACAAGTGAAAAAAGTGTAGCTGTTGTGTTCATTTTAGGGTTTGGAGGGTTTTTTTGTGAGAAACAGTAGAAATTACTGTGATTCAGTGTGACAGGCAAGTGTTTATTCCTCAGCTGTAATTATATCTGTTAAGTTGCAGCCCACAGTAAGAATGGGCTACATAACATCAAGATATCCATTTACTGATGGACAGGCCATGAATTATATCTTGGTATTGGATGGGGAAAAAAAAAGTGGTGACACTGTGCTAAGCAATAGCCTTTCTTTGGCTCTGTGCTAACATCTGCAGAGTAAAACAGTTTTCTGTAGAATACTACTTTCCCAGCTTTGGTAGTAAATCATGTTTATATATAAATTCATAGAAAATTATATTAAAGTAATTATGCTGTCTTCTTCATATCCTGGCACTACTCATGCCTGACAATTATTTTGGCTGGGAACAACTTCACATGCACAGTACATCTAGCTATGATTTTTAAAACATATTTAAAGGTTGTTTAATTTAATTGTGAAGTTCAGAGTAAAAAATTTCCTTTGGGTATTTTTTTATAGAACATGTAAAGAAATCAATACAGAAAGGTTATTGTTTCACAAACAAGAAGCCAAATGAATAATCAGTCCATCTGCCTTCCACAATTTCAGGCTATAAACAGGCAAATGTCATAATTTTGCACAAGTCCCTGGCAGATGACTTTGAGAAGTTTTGCTGTGCAAACAATGGACCCTTGCCACTGTTGTACAGAAGTAAACCAGGTGACTGGAAATGTCCTTCTCTGAGTAGTGATGCTGATATCAGGTAACTACAGAGTAATTCTGCTTGTCAATGTTCTGCAGGGAATGCTGCTGGTGGTTAGAGGGTTCTCAGGGGACATCCTGCTTACACTGTTGTACGTTTCGAATGTTGCTTTTTTTTGAGGTTAAACCTTTGAATAAAACCTGTGCATGGAGTCATAGAATAACTTAAGTTGGCCCCAGATCTATACAGCTTTTAAACAAGCCCAGTAGTCTGACAGCCCAATAGTTTTGTTCTTGAGAAACATGTTACACAGAACCACAGAATTATTGAGGCTGGAAAAGACCTCTAAGATCAGCAAGTCTAGCCTATGACTTAACATCACCACATCAGCTAGACCGTGTCCTGATCGCTTCCAGCATTACAAGTATTGCTCTAATGCAGAAGTGAAATTTTGTGTACTTTCTAAATACTAAGTCTGAGCCAGCAGAACTAATTAATAGGATTTAACCCTTTTCTTTAGCAGTGATGCAAGCATGGTGACAGCTTATATATACTCCTGTAGTAAACTCTAAAAGCAAGACTTAAACCAGCTCCGTAATTTTTGGAGCCCTGGGACAAGATATGTACAAGGGATATTTACCCATAAAAACGGAAAAAATTACAAACGTTAAAAAATACAAACTCTAACACGTTCTGTTTACTGTCTTCTTTTTTTGTGCAGAATAGAGTGTTCTGGACTATTTACATGTGTTTGTTTCATGACAACCAGAAAGATAATAAAAGGGATAAAGCAGACTGATTTGATACGGGGTTAATGTAAATTCAAACAATTAACCTTATTTTTCAAAAACTATTATAAAATCATCGTCATTTTTTATTTCACTAGAACTGACTGCCTACAGTACAGAATATATGAGCATGGAGCTTGTACTGGAACAGTGAAAAGCCTAAAGGAATATTCTGAACAACTTAAGGACATGGTGACTTTTTATTTAGGCTGCAGCTTCTCTTTTGAAAAAGCAGTTCAAAATACCGGCATTCCTATAAGGAATGTTGAGCAAAAATGTAATGTAAGCATGTATAAGGTGAGTGTATGCAGATATGCATAGTTTTTGTCTTGACTTTGCCTTTTGGTGTTTGTCTGTATCCATCTTGTGTTCATACACCCATTGCTCAAAATCAGAACTTCTTTCCCTCCCTGCACAGTACCTGTAGGCGTGTGCTAATGCTGAGTGCATCACAGTGCAGACACAACATGCCCAGCCTCAGGTCAGTGCTTTTCTCAACTCTGTGCAAGTCCAACCTGCATTTTATTCCTGTCCTGCTCCCCATACCAGTTCTGGCTTGCAGCAGGAATATTTGGTTCATACGCAGTGACAGCAGCCGCTTTTCCTGCATGTGTGACAGGCTCTCTTATTTTCCCTGTGACAGCAGAGCCTTTAAACTGTGTATATGCTGTGAACCTCTGCAACAGGTGTTTCCAGCGACTTCAGGTATCTACCGTAGCACTGAAAATTCTAACGGTGCTTAAAGTTTATGGTGTAGGTCCTAGAATAATTCTGGCTCCAGTAGGTAGACCTTTTAATATCAAGAGCACTCAGTTACACATCTGCATGCCTTTTTCATTTAGTTTGAGTTTGTTGAGTTTGAGCTGTTCTACTAAACAAAGGTTATTGTTGGTGTCAGTGTCAGCGTTTTGCAATCTTTTTGCTATACTCCTGGTCAAATTGCATGTGCAAATGTATCTCATGTGCCAGTCCTTCAGCCAAGCTTAAAGGAAAAAATACAGCTATGTCTCTGCCTATAACTTTTCAGAATTAGGATAATTTTCTAGTTGGTAGCACATCAATACTGTGAGGAACTGTACAGTATGTTTCCTCAGTGACAGGTATGATTTCTGTTATGAAGGTTGTTAATGAACATTTTCAATACAGCTCTAGCTGCCTACATATCCTGTTTGTGTTCAAATGAGGCTTAGATATCAGACATTTTGTTCTAAAAACCTGAACTGCTTTATTTCTGAATAGAAAAGGTGCTTCATCATCCCAGATGATGAATTCCATAGAAACCTTCAAGGGGCACAAAAGATTTTGTGTGTGTGGAGGCTGCATGCTCCCTCTGTAGAAGTGAGTACTGCCAGCAGCAGTTTGTCAGCCCTGTGTGTTACAGAGAGCTCTGTAGCTCTCCAGAATTCAAATACAGAGGGCAGACTCAGACCAAGCAGGTTTGTGAACTGCATGATACTTTCTATTAGCGTCCTCCCTTTCTGTATGGGTAGCACACCATTGTGATCTGACAGTATGAGAATATACTGAGCTCACTGCACTACTTGCAAGAAAGGCATCATGTTGAAAATTTTAGTGATCTATATAAAGAAGATCAAGGATAGACTTTTTTCAGTGCTGCATTGTTAGATCTTACAAAACAATGAACTACTTTTTAAAAAGCATTTTAAATGGATGTTAGTATGCAGCCCTTCTTACCTCAAATACACCACAGAGACTAATTTTCTGTAATCCTTCAGCAGTGTTATTCACTATTCCTGCTAACACCTTGGATTCTTTTAAACCACCAGACAGCTGTGCCTTGCTACACCATTTCTACTTTTTGCTGCAACTTAGTAGTCACAATGAGACCTATTCCTGAAAACAAGTTGGAATCAGCTGTGCTGGCAACATCTGAATTAAAGGAAGCCCATGGAGCACCCATTCACATAGGTGACCCTGGTCAGTGCTGGTCATTTTTCACTCTGCATGCAATTTACTGTGTCTAAACATGAAGGGGACAACCAGGGGGAAGTGGTAGGACTAAAACAGCCACACCAGTACATTCATTGTGTTTTAGTCCTTTCTAATGGTCACAAAACGGGGGGGGGGGGANACACACAACAGGTTTTGAATGAGCAGAACATAAATACTAGTTAGAAAAAGGATTGCTGCCTGATATAGGTAAATTATGATAGAGCAGGAGTGGTTTGGGTCAAAAAGTGTAATCACATCTTTCTAAAATATATGTGGTTTCGCTTATATGTGAATATTTTCTAGCTGTCAAGAGATTCCAGTGACAGGGTAGCAATGACTGACAGTATGGGGAGAAGCATGTGGATGCATTTCATGTCTTAGTGGATGCCTGTGAAAGTAAATACTGCACTGTTTTCAATAATACTATATTAGGCTACATTGAACACAGTGCATCAGACAGAATAAGTAGAAATATGACAAGAAGATATAGTTTTTTAAAAAAGCAGCTCAAACAAGTATAGACCCCTCCTTTGCAAGGAAAAACTGGGAAAAAAAATTTAAACAGGAGTCTATTAGGAGAAGAAAAACAGACAAACACCTGTAAGAGAAAGATAGCAAAACACCCAAACAACTTCCCATCTGCTGACAGAAATTTGTCAACACAAACAGAAGGGCCACACTGCACAGCGTGGAGGGAGATGTCACTGGTTACCCCAGAAATACACTCGGCCTGAGTGCTTATATCTGAGAAGAGCAACAAAATGATTGGGCAAGTAAGGGTCCCCGCTGTCTATGTGTTTATTTTTAACAGAAAAGTAAAATACTCTGTGTACAGATTACATACATCAATTCCAGAAGTATATCAAAGCATGTAAATTTAAAAACAAGGGAAGAAAGCAAGTCCTTAGACTGAACGAGAATATTACCTTGATGAGGGAATTGAGTGCACCCTCAGTAAGTTTGCAGACAAGACCAAGCTGGGAGGGAGTGTCGATCTGCCGGAAGGAGGGTCCTTGACAGACTGCATCTGTCAGCTGGGGATAACTGTCTGGATTTCAATAGCACCAAGGGATGGGTCATGCCTTTTGGTCACAACAATCCCATGCAATGGTACAGGCTTGGGAAAGAGTGGCTGGGAAGCAGTCTAGCAGAAAAGAACCTGGGGGCTCTAATTGACAGGAAGATGAATATGAGCCAGCAGTGTGCCCAGCTGGCCAAGAAGGCCAGTGGCATCGTGGCTTGTATTAGAAACTGTGTGTCCAGCAGTAGTAGGGAGGTGATTGTCCCCTTGTACTCAGCACTGGTGAGGCCACACCTTGAGTATTTTGTCCAGTTTTGGGCACCTCAGTACAAGAGAGACATCAAGATACTGGAGTGAGTGCTGAGGAGGGCAAGGAAGCTGGTGAAGGGCCTGGAGAATCAATCGTATAAGGAGAGATTGAGAAAGTTGGGGCTGTTTAGTTTGAGGAAGAAGACGCTTAGGGGAGACAAATTGTTCTCTACAACTATCTGAAAGTACGTTGTAGAGATGTGGTGCTGGTCTCTTCTCACAGGTGATTAGTGACAGAACCACAGGGAAGGGCTTCAAGGTTCAGCAAGGTAGGTTTAGACATCAGGAAAAAATTCTTCATGGAGAGAGTGGTCAGGCCCTGGAATGGGCTGCCCAGGG